>JAPDVR010000009.1:50547455-50569955 GCA_026230005.1 Gila orcuttii | reverse complement strand
TTTATATTTTAAAAGTGCATCTATCCATCATAAAAGTGCTCCACACGGCTCTGCGGGGGGTTTATAAAGGCCTTCTGAAGTGAAGTGATGCGTTCGAGTAAGAAAAATATCCATATCAACTTTATCGACTAAAATAACTATCTTCCGACAGAAGGGCGTACGCATCGATTTACAGTGGAAGAGTAACACTTGACCTGACGCACAACGCAGTGACGAACGGGCAGTGCAGAGGATAGAGCAAAGCAAAACACCAGTCACGAATAAGAGTCTAAAACGAGAATTTTTAAAGAGAAATGTGGGAGGAGCTTGAGTTTGTTGCCCAGCGCTGTTTGTTTGAACCGCGAGACTAAACTTACACTACTCACACAGTGTGTGTGTGTGTGTGTGTGTGTGTGTGTGTGTGTGTGTTTGTCCTTCAAGTTCCAAGTTCTCAATGAAATGAGATATGCTGATTAATATAGTATTACCACCAGTTCAGTTCATTTTTACATGAATATGATATGAATTGTGGAATAAAATGGTTATTCTGCTTCTGTGATTTGCTCAGGAATTTAATGATACACAGTAATATTCAAAACATTGCAAAAATGGGAACAATGACAATATTTTCTCCATTTTTGTCAAAATGTCATTCAGAGTAACAAACCATGGTCATTTGGTGTAACAGATATTTATGTAAAAATGAAACAATATAATTATTCTGAGATGTCCTTTTTAAAATAGGTAAAAAAATATGTGCTCCTACTAAATTTTATTAGATTTTAATTGATTTTCAATTCCTTACAAAAACTTTTTGGGTAAAACCTAATGGTTTAAAGGATATTGGCGAAGGATAAAGATTTAAAATGACATATAATTAGTGTTTGGGGGCAGCACTGTGATCTTTAAATAGAGTCCTATAATATTTGATCAAATTTTAGTTTTTCTAAAAATGTCTGATAAGATTTTTTTGCATAAAAATATTGTTACACTGAATGACATTTTAGTGGGTTTCTTCTGTAAAATCACAGTAAAAATGTATGGTAGTAATTATTTTTTCCTCAGAAAAAGATAAATTTAAACAGGACATATTCTAATGTATGTGAAAAAGACTAAATTTAAAGCAGTTTTACACTTTTATTTTTTTTGTGCTTGAAACCCCCTTTAAGTCTTTGACCGTTTGTTTTTAATAATTATATTATAAATAAATTAGATCATTGAAACATAAATAGCCCTCAGAGCTTTGAGCGGCCAACAAATCCTAAGTTTAGTTTGATATCTGATGAATATTTATAGTTCCTGATTCAAGCTAATTATAATGTTAAGAGAAGGAAGTGTCAGTATCTGCGTCTCACAACGAACTTCATCATTTCTTGTTTTTTTTTTGCTCAATGTCTTTTAAGCAACTGCAGACGATTGCTTCAGCCAACTTAACAACAGCAGTTTTAGTGTAACCGCACACTGAACATCTGAGTGTTGCACCATTGAACTCAGGCTGGTCTGATGTTATGTATGTTTTATTAATCAATAATATTGTTGTTATTCATTCATTCACATCATGTGAACATTCCTTATTAATGTTACACCGGTAACACTTTACAATAAGGTTCATTAGTTAATGCATTAACTAAAATTAACTAACAATGAGCAATACATTTTATGAAACTTGTTGGTTAATAATAATCCAGCTGTTCATGTTAGTTCACACTGCATTAACTAATGTTAACAAATGAACCTTATTGTAAAGTGTCACCGTTGCTCCTAATATGATGAAAATGGCTTTGTTAATGTTTCTTGTCATGTCACATTGACGTCCGTTACGAATTGCATTAAATGAATAACGTAGATGATATATTTTCACTTCAAATTAAGTTGGCAACCCTGATTATTTTTAACTTTTTTATCCTAAAACAGCTGTCAGATATTAATGTTTAGTTTATCTGCTTACATAGGCTGTTATCTCGCACTTTTATGAACTGAAGCTTCTGTGAACCTAAAGCCTACCTACTTTGATTTGATTGGTCATTTGACATTGACAGTGTTATTTGACCTCTGGGTCAGCTCAGAAGAGGAGATTGGTTACTGGCGTTGTGTAATATCCTTGCAGCATCAAAGTAGAGTTAATATTAGGCAATTATATCACAACCTTTATTATTTACTCCTCAGCACATCACCTCTTTTCTCAAAGAGTCTCAAAACGGTTTGTTCAAAGATTTAGTGTCTCTAAGCCCCGCCTCTCTGAGAGCTACTCTGCTCTGATTGGTCAGATGACCCAGTCTGCCGTTATTGGTCGGAAACCAAACGATCATCATTATCATATCTGAATCTCAGCTCTTCGTCAGCATGTTTTACCCATAGACTGTAAAAAAAATATGGGCGTAGTGTGCGTGACGTCACCCGTAGTGTTTCTGAAGAGTGTTTTTGAAGCCCAAAGTGGGCGGAGCCGGCCGTCGCCATCTTGGCAGCGCGTCACTCCAGGATAAACGAAAATGTGCAGCGAGGCGGATTAGCTGAGGTGACGTGATGCTAACAGACAAACAGCTAGTAGTGACATCAGCGGCAATCTGCCTGTCAATCAAGTGGCCACGCCCTTAACTATGCAGAACTTTAAGGCTTAATATAACTTAAACGGATGAGTTATAAAATAATTCACCCCCCTCACAGTCGTCATGAAGAGCAAAATTAGCTATAGACCAAAACCTCTTTTTGCACCAGACTGTAAACATGTTTTTTTCTGCTGTAAAGTTGGGCATTTTAACATGGGGGTCTATGAGATTGAGTCTCTTCTGCAGCCGGCCTCTAGTGGCCAGTTTAAGTCATTTCTGTGTTGATTCTGGAGAGAAACTGGAACGTTGCCGCTTCGTTTTTCAGTCTCATCAGTGGATTTGCTTTGTCAGCAGAAAACAGCGTCTTCTCCACATGAACTACACGAACCAAACTCTTCCAGTCTCAGATACACTAGTGTTTGAGGGCGGGGCTAAGAGACGCTGCTCAGCCAATCAAGACCACAGGCTGGCATTATGCTAATAAGTTACAAACAAATGTTGCAAAGCTTTTACATCCACAAATAACTCTATTACACTCTATATGAAAGGAAGTATAATAGGGACAGTTTAATGTTCATATTGCACAGCAGATATCTGTGGTTCATCTGACTGATAATAAACTCGACTGGAAAAATGATCTTATCTGAGCAGGAAAAGGAAATTACAAACAGGAAATTAGCTTTTTTCTGAAATGCTGTGTCTTTATGATGTGGGCATTGATATTAGATGTTGTCTGTGTGTGTTTTTACTGCAGAATAAGACAAAATCAAAGAGAAATATATGAGCAGGGCTCAAATGCAACTATTTGCGTTTTGGAGCTAAAACAAATAGGACCTAAAATGGTTTTTAGAGAGTAAATTTAATGGTGTTATTTGATAGCTGGGCGGTAACTTTATTAAGTTGTTTAGTCATATTGAAAGATTCATTATTATTAATGAATTATATTAATTGAACATGTTAAAGTTGTTTGCATTCATTGAATTACCACTGCTTTTGATAATACATTTGTATAAAAAAATAATAAAAAAACCCCCACAGAATCCAGAAAAAGTAAAACCGAAAACGCAGAATTTCTGATGAAATCAAACGCATTTCATAATGCACTATATTAAAATATTAACAATAATAAGTTATTCAATTGTTAAATTGACACTCATTTTAATTTATTAAGATTTAATTAAATCATTAAAAAACAGAATCCAGAAAAATGAAAACCGAAAACAGTCATATTTCATAGCTCTTGCTCTTGAGACTTGTGAATGTTAATTACTGAGAATGGTATTGCTCTTGTATGAGGAATGGCTGGTGATGTTCCTTTGTATAAAGGCAGATGCTGAATGACTTAATGTGCTCAAGTCAACGTTTCTGGGATGCCTGAGCTTCTGTTTCTCATGCAGGAACTCCGTGTGTCATTTCCCCGCACATGTAATGAAAATATGAGGAAGAAAATCGCAGTAAATTTCAAGCATGCAGGTTCAGTTTCACTGAGAGTTGCAGACGCACTCGTGCTACACACACAGTTGATGGGGTTTTATGAAGTTTTGGCCATGTTTACAGTAACTTTCTCTGGAAAGCTGCAGTGAAAGCATATGCATTGTGAAAAGTGGAAAATAAATCTGTAGTTTATTATTAGTGATGATATTATTGACAGGGTTCTTGAACTCAAATTTGACTTTTTGAAATGTAAGTCTGGGAAAACCCTTGAAAACAGCCATATTTCTGAAAGGGTACTTGATAAGTGAATTATTGGAAGACAATAGGCTATATTAGAAAATATTGTTTAATTTAGTTGATAAAACAATCTTTTTACACCCGTCTGATATTGATATAGAGCCATTTTGCATGGCTATGAGCGTGATATTGCTCATATCATTATTCCAGTATATGATATAGATTTCATTCTTCAGGTCAATCATATTATATTCAAGGAAGAAAAAGTCAGTTTTAATAAGGAAAACGATATCTTTGTCATAGTATCCTTTTAACCCTTACTGTTTTTTTTTGTCAATTAAATGAATGTACTATATTTTAGTTTGATAATGTTTTTTATTTAATATTTTTTATTTTTAGGGGATTTTTTCATATTTACGCTGTATTTGTAACCCATTTATTCACTTATTCACTTGAGCACTTATTGCTGAAGTGAAAAAAGTAAAAAAAAAGTGAACCTAAAAAAGTGACAATTTTACATGTATTATGAAAAATGCACAAAAATACTATTTTCAATTTTCGTATGAAATATATATTTTCTAAATCACGTTTTACTCTACAACGGCAAGAAAATCAAAGCCATAAATCAAAACAAGTTGTGCTCCACATGTGAGTCTGATATCTCAGTAAATGATCTTTCAGTGAGTGTTATTCGTCTGCAGTACCAAACGCTTCCACTAGAGGAAACTCGTCTCCCATTCATTTCCAAAGCGTCATTTCTGACCTCGAGGAGCACAAGTGTGACTATTTATTTCAAGACCATTTAACCTTTAGAATCATTTCCATGATTATTTTTTGTTTACACAGCAAGTGCCAAAACCTTTTACAAGTTTCGTACCATTCCGACGAAGTAAAAAATTACAAAAAACTAAATGTAAAACGTGCACCAGAGGTTAATGATTAAAGTTACGACAGTCATTGCATGTGCTGCACTTTATTTGCACCATTTTGTTTTATACGTTTTTTTATTCTACTTATCTTTTTTAGAATGTGAAAGATAATAAAGAAATTGTTTGATAAGAGAGATCTCTGATTGTAGTCTTTGAAAACCAAAAAAGTAGTGCTTAAAAAGTCCTTGAATTTTTTTTTACAGTACCTGTACGAACCCTTTATTGATTACCCTACCTCTCTTTCCCTCTTTTCCCAGTCCTCGATGACTCCCTAACCTAAAGTTCTGCCTCATCCCAGAGGGTTCGTCGGTGTTCCCGTCATGTCCACGGTCCCGCTGGAAGGATCCCAGCTTGTATCGGAGTGGCTGAACCACCTCCGGCTCGACCAGTACATCTCCGCCTTCCAGGAGTCCGGGCTGGGATCGCTGTGGGAATGCCAGGATTTATCCTCTGCGAAGCTTCAGCGAATGGGCGTGGCTCTTCCCGGCCACAGAAAGCGGATCCTCGGGAGTCTCCGCAAACTTTTCCCATCGGAGACCGGGATGGAGGACGAGGAGGAGCGAGAGGACGACAGACCCGTCGCCAGAGAAAGAACGAAATTCCCAACGGAAAACAAGCGTTTGCCTCCCGTCCCGCCTCGTCTAATGCCTAATCGACCTCCCGTCCCCTTCACTCCTGGATCCGTAACCATGGAAACACCTGAACGAGCCACACCCATCCCAACACCGAGGCCACGCCCACAACACCTTCCTCTTAAAGGGCCGGCGCAGCAACTCCAGAAAAGCGAGAGCAAACACTCCCCTCAGTCACCCACATCATCTTCTTCTTCTTCTTCTTCCTCGTCTTCGGAGCGCTTCCACCTGTACGAGCAGTGTTCATCTTCCTCTCTGGGAGAAGCGGGCGCTCCTCCTCTTCCTCCGAAGAGCTACGCCGTGGGCGTCTCTAAAGAGCCTAAAGACGAGCCGGTGCTGTACAGACCCCCCGTTCCTCCTCCTCGTGTGTCCGTGTGCTCCAGAACTACAAATCCCAGAAGCTCGTCGACCAGAAGCCCTCCCGCTTTCAGGTACAACACACACTTTGTTTGGTATAGCGAACTGCTTAAGTATATCTTCTGCTCACAATAGAGAGAGAGCTGGTTGGTTTTTAACAGAACAGATGGTTTTTAAAGATTTTTAACAGTTATAGCACCACCTATGGTCCAATCTCCATAAAATTTTGCACGCTTGTTTAGAATCATATGTGACCCTGGATCATAAAACATGTCAAATGTCGCACTGGTATATTTGTGGCAATAGCCAACAATACATTGTATGGGTCAAATATATTTCGATATATTTTTTATGCCGAAAATCATTAGGATATTACGTAAATATCATGTTCCATGAAGAGATTTTCCTACCATAAATAAATAAAACATTTATTTTTGTGAGTGAATGCAGCACAATCATGAACATAAATGCACAACTTTATAGGAGATTTTATCAATGTTTTCGATTTTTTTGCACCCTCAGATTCCAGATTTTCAAATAGTTGTATCTCTGCCAAATATTGTCCTATCATAACAAACCATACATCAATGGAAAGCTTATTTATTCAGCTTTCAGATTATGTATAAATCGCAATTTAAAAAAATGATCCATGTGACAGGTTTTGTGGCCTAGGGTCACATATGTCGCATGTGCTCGTTTAGGAGTTATAGGCTTTTGAGTATGTTTTGCCACATCCATTTTCTAGATGACCCTGTTATAGCTATCCAAATGGTAAAGTTCAACTTTTATTTTTTTAAATTATTGATCTAGAAAGTCCAGAGATTCGTACTGCACTGGTTTGGTTCCCATTGGGATAAAATCTAGGACTAGTTCGCAAAAGTAGTTTTATTTACATAATCGTGAATATTTAATGAACAATTTGATTGACAGCAGTGGTTCTTGAGGCAAAGTTGTTCAGTATGAGGAGATCTATAAAATGATGCATAGTGTGTGGATGTGTAAAACACCACGTAATTACAGAGGCCGTAAACCTCATTAGCGCCAACTAGTGGCCGATTTCTTTCAAAATTCTTTCAGACCTCTAGGGCCATGAGTTGAACAAGCCCACTGAGTTTCATTCCGATCGGCCTCCATTAACCTTGTCTAATAGGTGCTCAAACTTCATTGGCCGATGGCGGCGATGTTTTTCAAGATACGCCAATGTCCTCATAGTCATAGATGGCACCGTAAACAAAGACACTGCATACCAATTTTCAAGTCAATCGGTCTAACGGTCGGTGGTTATAGACATTTCCATGTTTTTTACCTGTTATAGCGCCACCAAGTGTTTAATTTACCGGTTATTTTACTGTGACCTGAAATTTAGCCCATACACACGTGTACTGAGTTTGGTGAAAATATCTCATACTGTTCAAGAGTTATAGCAATTTTAGTAAAAGTGGCCCCTCCCTTTTTGTACATGTTGGCGCCCCCTAGCGACCGTGAATAGAAATTTCAACTGTTTTTCAATAATTATTGCTATTCGGACTCCAGAGAGTCTATCTGCACTAGTTTTGTTCTGATCGGGCGAAAAACATAGGACTAGTTTGCAAAAGTATGTTTTTGACAAAATTCGAAATGGTGGAAAAATGTTCATACCGGAAATGAAATTGGAGATATACGTTTAGTTCATCTTGAGTTTTGCTTTCCAATGATATAAGACACTTGAGTCTGGACAAACGGTTTATGAGCCATTTTGCACTTTTGATCGCTGTAGCGCCAAGATCAAATAAAAAAAAAAGAATTGTGGACAAGCACATTTTTCACTCGCACTAGTGAATGACCTGAGGTGCGTCCCTATTCACATATAACACACTATTCTAAGCTGTTTTGTAGTTTAAATAGTGTGAGTAGTGTGCAGTTTATTTATTGAGTGCATTGCATTGTGGGATACAGCACCTCACACAGTGTGTTTATACTGCAATGCACATTTCAGCAAATTACACACATTCTGCAGGAACAGTGAGAGTATTATCATAGTGAACACTCATGACACTGAATGCTTTTACTCAATGCACTGTTTCCTGTCATGGACTGCTGGAGGTCATCGAGTCATGTGACCCGTAGATCATCACAAGGGTCACACGGACCAGTGGAAATGAGTCAGCGCTGGAAAATGATGTGTTGGGAGTGTGTGTTCGGTTATTCAGACCAACAACACACTCTTGAATAGTGATGGTGAGAGCGCCGCCTTGTGGTGTTCACAGAAACTGCACCCAGTGTTTATATATCTAGTCTAATGCAGCTTGGAAACCTCTTCTGGAAATTAATCACTTTTTTGTAACTTAAAGTCCCCTGTAGTTATTAATTTTATCCCTTAAAACTCATCTTTGATCACCAAAATTACATATTTAAAAGTTTTTTCCCTGTAATGTCTTCATGTCTTAAAATATCTTGAATGTAACTCGACACCCTTGCCTAATTTAGTATCGAGGTTCTATGAATATGCAAATGAATATGCAAAAAGTTGCTTATCCAGAAAAAATAGGATTTAATTTAATAATTTATTCAGAAGCAATATCCTCATCAGTGTTCTATCAGCTTTTAATTTTAATCTTTTAACAACATATTTAAATTTGCATATTTGTGATATTTACCCTGAGAGTTTTTTTATTTTTAACTAAATGTAAGTTCTGTCACTGCCTAAACCTGCCAATAACACACTCAGCAAAATATTGCCTGATCATCGTTATCGACAAAATCCCAGAGAATATTGAGATATAACTTTTTGTCGATACACACACCCCTACCAAATATTGGATTTGATGAAGTTTATGTGTGTTTGTAGCTGGTTGATCTGAGTTTTGGAGTGTAAAACATCAGCAGTGTTACTATGGAATGCCAAAGCTGACTTAATTAAAAATAAATAAATATACAAAGAAATGTAAAAAAGCAAAAATACATAAATAAATACATAAATAAATATACAAAGAAATGTAAAAAAGTACAAATAAATGAGTATTTATACTTTTATTTCCTTATTTATGTATAATTGTATTTTTTCACACATTTTTTTATTTTTTTATTTATACATTTATTCATTTATTTATTTCCACTTATATTTATTTCCACATTCATTTATGTATAAATGTTTTTATGTCTACATTTATTTATTTTCACATTTATTTATTTCTACATTTATTTATTTCCACATTTATTTATTTCTACATTTATTTATTTCTACATTTCTTTGTCCGTATGCTAATGAGGGGGGCGTGTTTTACCTCAGACATCAGCAATCGAGCTCAGAGTGGCAGTGCTGAAGCTTTGAGGCCACAGTGACACCTTGTGGTGTGTGACCAAACGAAACGCAAGAGGTGTGCGGACAATATCACATTTTAAGTCATGTATATCACCCTAACTGTATGTAGGGTAGGCTATATAGGGTTAACACACACAGCACACATGAACAGAAACTGCACTTCAACGGGTCTGATAGCAGACACTTGGACATGGAAGCGCATGAAAGTATCCACTATTAATAACAATGTAAACGCGGTGGATAGGGCTGATAAGAGCTTGCGTTTATTGTCGATGAGACTCGCACACCAGCGCAGAATGAGGAGAGAAACCAGCGCACATTTCACTGACTCCTACGCAAGCATATTGATCAATGAGTTTGAAACGCGACTCAATACTCGGTTTACATTCGCGTTTCATAATGCATCCCACGCATCATCTCACCCCATGCAGTGGAGGACAGAAGCATCATCATGCCCATTCAAACAGCACCTGTCGTGCCCATGCTCGTGGTCATATTTACCCCTATAAACTGATTTTATATCTACCCAAACCTTATTAAATAGGTAGAAAATAAAAGTCTTTATGAGATTAATGTTAAAAATAAATGAATATAGAAATATGAAATGATGGAATCAATTAAATTGTGTTTAAATATGAAACTAAAACAGCCAGTAGGTGGCGGTAAGTCACTGTCTTAAACGAGTGAGTCATATCATTAATCTCATAACGACTTTTATGCAATTGTAATTACAGTGTAAAAGCATTCTCCTCTGTATTAAGATTTTGGCTTTTAATGACTTAATGACTTTTGTTAATTTTATTTTACTGATAACAGCCATAGTGCTTTATAATAATTATAACTGAGTAGTTTATCGATTAATATTAAGAACTTGACATATATGATGATGTATAGCCTACCTATTTAATAGTTCCAAATTGATGACTTGTGATTAATCAGTATCTAAGAGCAACATCTATGAAATATGGGTTGTGTTTTAAGCGTTTGAATTGTCACCTGTTATGCATACGAAATTATGAAACGCGAATGTAAACCGTGTATTGAGTCGCGTTTCAAACTCATTGATCAATATGCTTGCGTAGGAGTCAGTGAAATGTGCGCTGGTTTCTCTCCTCATTCTGCGCTGGTGTGCGAGTCTCATCGACAATAAACGCAAGCTCTTATCAGCCCTATCCACCGCGTTTACATTGTTATTAATAGTGGATACTTTCATGCGCTTCCATGTCCAAGTGTCTGCTATCAGACCCGTTGAAGTGCAGTTTCTGTTCATGTGTGCTATGTGTGTTAACCCTATATAGCCTACCCTACATACAGTTAGGGTGATATACATGACTTAAAATGTGATATTGTCCGCACACCTCTTGCGTTTCGTTTGGTCACACACCACAAGGTGTCACTGTGGCCTCAAAGCTTCAGCACTGCCACTCTGAGCTCGATTGCTGATGTCTGAGGTAAAACACGCCCCCCTCATTAGCATACGGACAAAGAAATGTAGAAATAAATAAATGTATAAATAAATGAATGTGGAAATAAATAAAAGTAGAAATAAATAAATGTGAAAATAAATAAATGTAGACATAAAAACATTTATACATAAATGAATGTGGAAATGAATAAAAGTGGAAATAAATAAATGAATAAACGTATAAATAAAAAAATAAAAAAATGTGTGAAAAAATACAATTATGCATAAATAAGGAAATAAAAGTATAAATACTCATTTATTTGTACTTTTTTACATTTCTTTGTATATTTATTTATTTATTAATTTATGTATTTTTGCTTTTTTACATTTCTTCGTATATTTATTTATTTTTAATTAAGTCAGCTTTGGCATTCCATATGTTTCTGCACGCCAGCACTAGATGTCAGCAATCTGTGTGGTTTCCTCAAACCAGAAGCTGCTGACCCACAATGCCATGCGTTTCTACAGCTGTTTTCCCACAAGAAATGAGTTTTAGTGAGTCAGCATGTGATTCATATCCTTGAGAAATTGTGGTTTTAGATCCCCATTTCTGAGAAGTTTTATCAGACATTATTTTCATGGCAATTAAGTTGCTTTGGAAAAAAAAAAAATCTCATTCTTATTAATGCATGTAAACAATTTTTCTTTTAGGTTTTTCTCAATAATGCTTATCATGTAGTAATTTTTATTATTTTATATATAGCCTAAATATTAATATATATGTAACATTTACTTTTATTACTTTTAGATTGCTGTAATAATGTAAAGACTCGCATGAAGTTTGAACTCTTTACAATTCAAAAATATCATTCTAATTAATGCTTGTAAATGTTTTACTTTTGAGTTTGTTTCTCAATAATGCTCATTAGTATTTTTTTATTATTTTATATATAGCCTAAATATAATATGTAAAAATTATTTTTTTTCTTAATTACTAATAAAGATTGCTGTAATAATGATGCATGAAGTTTGAATGCTTTACAATTCAAATAATAGATCATATTTTTCACATTAACTATTAAAAACAATATTTTTTTCCCCATTTCAGTGAGAATTTAGAAGAAAAAAAAAGCCACAATGCAAAAAACCCCATAAATGCAGGGTTAGTTTGTGTAATCCTACTAAACTAGTCTAAGTTTGCATGTGATGTTATGGTGCAGCCGTGTCTGTGAACATGAGAAACGGGAGGCAGAATTCAGGAAGCTCTTTGTTTTGTCAGTTTTTTTGAAGGTCTCGGCTCAGAGACTCGTCTAAAAGTGTTTTCCACTTCCGTCTGTTCTCTGTGTGGTCGCTCACTCGTTCTCTACGGGGTTCTCCGACTCTCTTGGGTTCTCACACTTGTTTACCGGACTGTATCTCCTCGTTTATCACTGTATAGCGGGATTCTGCCGACTGGGATGGCCTTATTTGGCATGTTTGAGCACGTAAGTTCAATGTGGAAGTGAGTGTTTGTTGTTCTTTGATTCTCTTTCATTTTTAATGTGTTTTGAGGATCACGGTCCTGGGTGTGTGTGTGTGTTGTAGTTGTCTGTGTATTGCTGTGGTCATTTCTCTGTGTTCTGTAGATGATGTTCGTGTCCTGTTGTGTTGTTTTTGTAGTGAATGCAGTGTGTGATTCTCTTCCAAGCCTCACGTTCACTTCCGATGCCAGTGTGTCTGAGCTGATGTGCTGCACTGTAAAACCACAGGTTCGTCTTTTTCATGGTGTGTGTGTGTTTTCATGTCGTTTCTTTCTCTGTGTGTGTCTGAACAGGTATAAACGCACTTTTCTTGCACAAAAACTATCAGTCATCATCAGTAACTTCCTGCTTGTGTCCGTGGCCGCGGTTGACCGCTAGTTCACTTCCGGGCGCTCAGCGATGACCGTCCAGCACATGCTCTGTTTTCATGCTCTATAATGTTAGTTTGCTCATTTCAGATGAAGGTTTGTTTTGCTGCACATCGATATAAAGCATGAGATTGACTTGCCTTTAAAAACAAAGGCAAGGGTCGAGTTAATAAAGGGTCGTTCTGTTGCGCTGCGGGGGGGTTTTACATTAGTTAGTTAGACATTAGTGTTGGGTAATTGATTGATGTGGGTTTTTACAGCAATTGATGATGCTGAAAAATTAAAATGCTAAATATTGACCAGTTAATCGATAATTGATCTAGTTGGACGCACTTTTAAGGCGTTTGATTATTCATTGGCATTTTTTTGGTCAATTGATGTTCTCATTTCTCACTAGTCGTCTTTATTTTAAATGAATGAATCCGTCAATCATACTGTAATTATCCATGGAAAAATCCATTAGCGTCATGTTTTTGAGTTTGACCTGTCTTTTAAAACACAGTAGAAACTCTGATCTGTTGCACTGCGAGGTGGTTTTACATTAGTTAGTTAGCTAGTATTGATTGATTGATTGATATGGGTTTTTATAGAAATGGATGATGCTGAAAACTTCAAAATGCCAAATATTGACCAGTTAATCGTCTGATCCATAATTGATTTAGGTGGACATACTTTTAAGTAGGGATGTCCCGATCCGATCCACAGCATCGGTATCGTGCCGATACTGGCCCAGAACGCTAGATCGGAGATCGGAGGGGAGAAAAAATATGATCCGATACCTAACCAACAATGCTTGGATAGGGGTGGTGATGGTGCAGTGGATAAGACACATGCCTTTGGTGTGAGAGACCCGGGTTCGAATCCACTGTGAGACACCAATGTGTCCCTGAGCAAGACACTTAACCCCTAATTGCTCCAGAGGCGTGCGACCTCTGACATATATAGCAATTGTAAGTCGCTTTGGATAAAAGCGTCAGCTAAATGAATAAATGTAAATGTAAATGCTTGAATATAGCATTTCCCTTGCTGCGAAATTAAGCCACGCATATTGGGCGGTTTTGCCATCTATTTTGCGGGCAAAAAATGGGTTTGGGCGGGTGGATAAAGTAAACATTGGGCTGGTTTCGGATCAGTTCGGCGGGTTTTTGTAGCCGAAACACCGGCACTTCAGATCCTTCTTCCGGCGACCCTCTGTTCAGCAGGCAGTAGTCTGTCTCACTCACTCACACACACACACACACACACACATCTCCGGCTGACGTGCCCCCTAAACTCACAACAGACACTCCACCCCACTACCTTCGGTGTACTATAAACACGGTTTTGCAATCCGTCTCCTCAGTTTATAAACCGTAGGCTGTAAACTGTATGCTACACAAGATTTTGACGCATAGCAAGTGTGTGTGCAGAGTGTGTAGCGCGCACTGCATGGACGGAGCGCGGGCGCGAACACTTCCGGTTTCCTTTCAACAGTGGAAACAACTTAAAATACTCATTTCTGGTCATACAGAAAATAACTTATTTATATATAACTTAAGTCAATATTTATTTTTTGCGCAGCTTTTGGTGTGCATACAGTTCAAATTAAAATTTTGGTGTTCAACTTTGCGTTTTAAAAATACAACAACCATTAATTTTTCGTTTTACGGGTAACAAAGGAAAAACGAATGGACGCAAAAGCACACGGATCAATGGGTAATTTTAAAGCTTTTTAATTTTAAATGATTAACTTTAAACCTGTTGGTAGCTTTATGTAGCCTACTGAAGTAGCCTGTCTGCCTGTATTTTGTCCTGTTTGAATAAAGGGTGGCAGTCTTTCATAATCAACTGTTGTTGTGGACTATATACTGGAGAAGTATTTGTTCTCCATTTGAGTGAGATGTTTTTAGGTTGCTAATTGAGCAAAGTGCTTCCATATATTCTATTAGGCCTAGTATTAGTTCAAGAATAAAATAGAATAAAATAAAAATATCGGATTAATATCGGTATCGCAAATAGCCAAAGCTGCGGTATCGGAAGTGAAAAAGTGGTATCGGGACATCCCTACTTTTAAGACGTTTGATTAATCATTGATTGTGGTGTTTTTTTGGGGTTTTTTTTGGTCAAGTGATGTTCTCACTATAGTTGTCTTTAACAGGAGGTGTTTTTATTGTATCTGTCAGGGTTTCCGCGGGGTCTTAAAAAGTCTAAAATTTTGGACTTTAAATTTAAGGCCTTAAAAAGTCTTAAAAACGGCCAGATTTTCATCCTAGGTCTTAAATTTCATTTAGTCAGGTCTAAAAATGTGTTTACCCTCATTCATTTCCAGAAACGCTGGCCGCAGAAAGTTATTACAAAGTAGCAAAAAAGTATCGAGTTGTAGCCTACAAAGCGGAGCTGTAGAGCAGGGGTCTCCAACACGTCGCTCGCGTGCTCCAGCAGCTCGTGGCTTGATATGAGCTAGCTCGCCAGAGACCGTTCACATATCGCGTCTCAAGTTTGTTCAAGTGTAGGCGCGCGGCTAGCACGCTCATAATTGAAGCGGCGCGTTAATTTTTTTACCAGGCGCAACGAGATGGAAAAAATCTAAACTTTTCAGAATGCCGCAAATGCACGCACCGCAGGTCATGTGACAGGAACCAACCAATCACACCTTTCCATAACAACATTGAAAGCTCCGTCGACATGAAGGATGGGGGGTTCACCCAAACACTGCTAATAAATATAAGCTAATGTGTAAATGTCAGTAATTTATCTTTTTGACTCATTCTTTTTATAAAAAAATATTTAAAGGCTGAAATATGAGGTTTATCTTTGTATAAAACCTTTTTTGTCAAAACTTTATTTGAACTTGTACATGTTAGTAGATGACATGTTGCAAGAAACTCTTTTAAAATCTAGCCATCATTTTTAATGGTATTTTAATGTTTATGTAAACAAAAAGTGCATATTGATGCTAATCAATTTATTTGCTGTTTTTCGGCATAAAACTAGTTGAATTGACTTCATTCTGAAGTATTAGTACTTTTTGAACAGGATTCTGTGATAACCTTGATAATTTTGGTCACTTCAATCATCTCATCATTTCCTCTCTAGTTATGATCAACTATGATCAACTAAAATCAACAATAATTGTGTTTTTACAGTATAATATGCAAAAGTACAATTTTATATTAAAAAAATATCTACCTCTCCTTCTCTCACACACACACATAGATAGATAGATAGATAGATAGATAGATAGATAGATAGATAGATAGATACTCTAATGATCCCGAGGTAACTATCTATCTAACTTGGATAATGCGTCGTGTAGGTCTTAAATTTCAATCTTAATGGTCTTAAAATGTCTTAAAAAGGTCTTAAATTTGACTTATTGAAACCAGCAGAAACCCTGATCTGTCCACATGCTGTAATGATCGATGGAAACATCCATTAGCCTCATGTTTTTGAAAATTTCCTGACATAGCCTAAACCGTACTTAGAATATTATATTTTTGTGCACATCACTTGATTTTCATTTGTTTTAATGAAAAATTACACATAATGTCTTGTATAATAACTTGAACTTATGAATCATTCACAATAAGAGAGTGTTATTTATCAAGAAAGCATTGAATTTTGAATTGACATTGATAGTTTCTTTGCGTATTCTTCACTTAAAGTGCAGGAACAGTAGGTTGTGTTAATAGGATTGAAACTTGAATTTGTTTTTTTAATCTGTTAACTTTTAACCTTAAAAGGAGCCAATGAGAATTTTTCTTCAAATTAAAAAAAAAGTATCTCAAGTCAAATTTTAAATTTTAATCTGGAACGTATAAAACTCTGCTGTACGGTTGAGATGTTTGTGGTAAATCTTGCTTTATGTGCAGTAACCTACTCTTACATAATTATCAGGGTCATTATTAAATAAAAAGTATTCAAAAAGGGTGTTTAGAAAGTATACATAAACACCGGCAGTCCAAAGTTTGGAATAATCGTGATTTTGTAAAAGTCTCTTCTGCTCAGCAAGGCTGCATTTATTTGATCATAAAATACAGTAAAACAGTGAAATATTATTACAATTTAAAACAGTTGTTATAATGTGAATATATAGTAAAGTGTAATTTATTCCTGTGATCAAAGCTTCAGTTCAGTTCAGAGCTCCAGTCTTCAGTGTCACATGATCCTTCAGAAATCACTATAATATGATGATGTGATGCTCAAGAAACATTTATGATTATTATCAATGTTGAAAATGGTTAATATTTTTGAGGAAACTGTGAAACGTTTCATTTTTCAGGATTCTTTGATGAATAGAAACTTCAAAAGAACAGCATTTATTTGAAAAATAATCTCTTGTAACATTATAAATGTCTTTAATGTCACTTTTGGTCAATATAATGAATCCTTGATAATGTTTTAATTTCTTTTTTTTTTATCTAAAATGCGTAAAAAATGAAGGAAAAAAAGGGAAAATTCTGTAAAGTTAGCTTTGCCATCACAACAATAAACTCACTATATTTTGAAATAAATACAAATAGAAAACAGTTTTTATCACTGTATTTCTGAATAAATAAATGCAGCCTTGGTCAATAGCGTCTGGCTGCAGACAAGTGACGTCACTTGCACTCTCGGACTTGCACGCTCAGACACGAGCGCTTCCTCTGCAAGTGACGTCACTTGCAATCGACGCCTGCTCTCTACGGAACGCGATCGGGGCCAATAGTCTTTAAACGAAACGCGTGAAATTTGACCGCGTCAACACGCTCTGTTTGTCCGCGTTAACGCGTCAATTTTTTACGTATTTATTTTCAACGCGTAGACGCTCATTTTGGTCGTGTTAAGGCGTCATTTGTCGTCGCGTTACTTTAGTGCGTGTAAAGACGCACAGTTTTACCATGTTAAGACGACCAATTTGAACGTGTTTCTTAACGCGCACATCCTGTACGTATTGAAGTGTAATATTTTAAAAAAGCAGACTTACCTTTATATGTACCTAAATATTAATCCTTTAGTTTATTGTGGCATTGCTTTACATTACTGACTACTGTGCTAGAGTAAAGTAATCAGTTTACATTGTATATTAAGTAAGTGAAGTGCTAATTATCCATATTATACAATTATTATAATGTAACCTATATGGGTTATTATTTGTTTTTGTTTTTAAGTTATACTTTCCAAAAGTATTATAGGCTAACTTACACAGCACATATTTATAACTAAATACACACACACACACACACACATCAATTTATTCACTTTCACATAGCCTAATAATGTTTTGTAATTTGGTGTTTAATTGGTTGTATAGTTTGTTTATGCTGATCTGTCTGTATTGTTTACAGGAACATCATCTTGGCTGCTGCAGGCTGATGAGTGCTATAATAAAATTACTACATATTTAACATGTTTTGATATTCATTATACTTTTATTATTAATATGTTATTTACCCATAAACTTGTCTTTAGGAATCCTTAAGTTATAGTGGCAAGAATAGCTTTGTTAAACCTTTAGGGGCGGTTTCCCAGACAGGGTTTATATTAAGACAGGAGTAGGCCTTAATCTACTTAATCATGTTTTAAAAACACAGATTAAGTACATATTACTAACAAACAGATTTCACTCATGTACCGAATCTTCAGACCTAGTCTGCAAAAATACAAGGACATTATATGCTTTGCACTCAGTTTGCATTTGAAAAACAATTTTTTTGCAAAACTCTAAACACATTTCTCTAGATTACACACATCATTCAAAACTAACAGCTCTTGTGTTTCATTTCGGAAACACTGCCATTTAAATGCCACATTAATTTACTGATGACCTAGCCAATAATCATGTGGGAAAACACTTGTACATAAATTGATCACTTTGAAATCAAAACTTAGTTTTGAGAAAGAAAGAAATTATTTTTACTATTATTATATATTAAATTATTTTTTATTATTTTCAAGACATTTTGGACAATTTCATGCTCCCAACTTTGTGGGAACAGTTTGTAGATGAAAAACATCAAGATGATGCAATTTTTTTCTTTTTATTGTAGCCTAAATGTCAATTTACAGTGTGCAAAACAGACAAATACAAGGTACAAATAGACAATATACAACATATATAAAAACACATTGGCACATTATTCATTATTCATTGGCACATTATTCACAGTTTACCTTTAATTTCATGACATCAACTACATGTTCAAGATACATTTGCATGTCATTCATTACAGTAAAGATGAAGCAAAAGGGTTCCAGAGCATCGATTCTGTCCTGTGGAAACTCAGCCTTCTCTAATCTCTCAATGGCTTCCGCAACGTCTTGTTACTCCATACACACTACTTTGGGCAACTATATATATATATATATATACTTACAGAAACGATTTTTAACGACATTGGAATTGTTCTCAATCCGAGACACACTATGCGCCGTCGATTGCAAGTGACGTCACTTGCAGCGGAAGCGCTCGTGTCTGAGCGTGCAAGTCTGCAGCCAGACCCTTCTCGCCTTGGTAAGCAGAAGAAACTTTATAAAAAAACATTTAAAAAATATGAATTATTCTAAACTGATGACCTCCTGAAGTGTATATTGGTAAACTGTTGTCGTTATAATATCCAGGCCATTTTCAGTGATTTTAACTCATAAGATCTGTACCGTCAGATGAGGTGGAAAGGCTTTCTGGTGGGTTGAAGGTCAAACTTCCCAGAATGCAGCAGTGTCTGTTTTCACAATGACATGTGAACTAGTGAAACTTCAGTCATCTCAGTCAGTCTGTGATCTATAAAAGGATGTTTGTATGGAAGCAGCTGCTGTCACATGCCGAGTGATCACACTACTGCCTTTTTTAGAGATGCTTTACTGCAACATTTGCTGAAGTTTGCTTTAGGGTTGTCAAAAGTACCATCAGGATCATGAACCAGGTTCAATCCAGGACCTGCTGATTGGTGCTGCTTTCAATCGCACTCACGAAAGCATTGAAGGTTTCTATTTACAGTGTGCAGGGTTGAGCATTGTAGCCATTCACAGATGTATCTGTTGAGCGCATGAACTCAATGGCCAAACAGAGGCTTTTAAATGGGTGGTGGGCCATAATGCCCTTTTCACAAGATGTAGAATAAGTCTCTGATGTCCCCAGAGTGTGTGTGTGAAGTTTTAGCTCAAAATACCCCACAGATAATTTTTTGTAGCATGTTAAAATTGTCACTTTTTTAGGGTGAGCAAAAACGTGCAGTTTTTGTGTGTGTCCCTTTAAATGCAAATGAGCTGCTGCTACCGGCACAGGGGGCGGAGCTACAAGAGCTTGCTTGTGTGTGTGTGTGTGTGTGTGTGTATTTGTGTGTTTGTTAGCATCTCCGATTACCTCACACAGACAGATCTCAAAAACTTTTAAGGTGATGATACACAGGGCAACTTTTTGAGCAATGTTGCTGGGAAATGTTGCCGTCAACGGGCAACCAGACGAGACACAGGGCCCACGACCGATCTGAATTATCCAGATAGAAATGTATTGACCATTTTCAATGGGAAAGTGCCCAAGCAACAATCGCTCGGCAAGATTGCTCAAAAAGTTGCCCTGTGTATCATCACCTTTAGGCTTTTATGTTCAAACCGGAGTCAGAAAGATTGAGAGACTCCAGAAGAAGTGACAACATGTAGAAGCAACAGGACATTTCTGAACGGTTAGTTGATGAATTCATGTATCTGATGTGGAGTTAACGATGTTCTAGTCATTGATTGGCATATTCTGTCATGATAATCTATAAATCGCGTTCCCGGGGCGGGGTTTATGTAAATTTGAGGGTTTGTGATGTCACTAACCCGTGCAGAAGCTCACTGTAGTTCCTACCAGCCGTTTGTTGTAGTCCTTATAAAGAGATTTCTGTAAAAGCAAATATCTCTCTTAGCTTTAAACTTTGAGCATCATAACTTTGCAGATGTTGTTTATGCTCAAACAGCAACATTACACACTAACTAAAGATAAAAAAGTGAAATCATAATAATCAAACACCCCATTAAATTAGTCAGAGGGGGGGTGGTGGCGGGCAAAAAAAAAATTAATCAGAATCAACTCAATTTGCATTAGGATTGTCAGAACTCAGGGAAGGTATATACTATATGAAGCCATACTATAGTATAATGTGAGATAGAAATAAATATTTAAGTCGTTAAATTCAAGTTCACGTAAACGTTTCCCTCCGCTGCGGCTGTCAGTCATTCTCAGTGTTGCCAGATGTACGATAATTATCGTATTTGTACGATATTTTTGACCTCTGTACGATGTACGATCAATAATGAAAAAAATCCCATAATGTACGATAATTTCAGAGTTTTCAGTCGTTCGTCCAAACACACATCCTACCGCTTCTCTCTCTGACCCAGAATCATTTTGCAGGCTCGCCTGCCTGCACGCAAGCACGTATACACACACACACACACACACTTACACACACAGGCACCACACGGCGTCGCCCGGCCCGCACGTCAACACTACAACCCATCCCATCTCTCCCATCCCATCTCCCCCCCCCCCGTCAACAAGACCAAACAATCCGCCCTACATGTGGGGATAAATAGCTGTATTCTGCACGGTTACGTCGTGTACGATCATTTTCTTCCAAATACGATAATTTTGAACTACTGGTACGATAATTGGACATTTCCAATCTGGCAACACTGGTCATTCTCCATTCAGCATTAAAACAGCGCGTCGCGTTCGGTGACAGTCAACGATGAAACTCTCTCCAAGATGATTCAATGTTACTATTATTATACTTCATCTGTAGATAAAGCTCTATGGTTTCGCATAAAATGACTATCTTGCTGGACTGTACCTTAATCATGTTCGTTTCTACCGTGTGTCTGTTAGATCACAACACTGGAGAGCACTGTCTATAACTGTTCTTCACGCGCACAGTAATTGAAATTGAAAACTGTTAAAAGAAAAGGCTCAATAAACTATTGCATAGATAGATAGATACTGTATAATACACTATGCGTCGATATGTCTTTCCTTTGTGCTTTGAACTTTTCAATGTGGACTCGTTGCGCTGCGCGCTGTGACTCTTTGTTGCTTCAAGCGCATCATTCTGCGCTCGGGATGCGCATAAGCGCTTTGAGCCGCACTGTATTGCAGCCTTTCATAATCATAATACTTTTGCGCAATGAATGATTATTAATAGCCTTTTTTGTTTTGTTCTGTCCTATCTATCATATGTTGCTGCCTCATTAAACAGCTGTGCTATACATTTAAAAAATGTCTTAATTTTATAGTAGACTATATATATAATAACTGATCTTTCTGATTTTTATCTTTTATTTTTATCATGAATGTATTTTACAACAATACAAAGAGCAATGTGTAACGTTTTACCAGATTTAGTGCTACACTTATTGTCTCTTTGTTCCCCACTAAATAATGGTTTTTTTTCACTAAATGTTCAGATTTTATACAATTATTGTTTTTCTAGACTAAATTTTACTGAGTTATCCACTAATCTAGTTTATAATATAATTTTTGTCATAGGTTATGATCATATATTTTTTTTTTGATTTGTTGTTTTTCTTTATAATGAAGTTGTCTGTATTAAGTAGATTGTGTTTAACACACAAAAAGAGTGATTATCAGTTCAACACACAGAGTTATAGAAATTCTACTTGATTTAAAAAAAAACTGCGCTTGTATCGGATCGGTATCGGTCGATACTCCGAATTTTTGGTATCGGATTGGATCGGTTCAGAAAAAATGGTATCGGGACATCCCTAATATTTTCTGGTAGGCTATATCTAAGTTACCCAGGAGGTCTGTTGACATAGGCTTAGCTTGATGAGTTG
>JAPDVR010000009.1:50542455-50544955 GCA_026230005.1 Gila orcuttii | reverse complement strand
TCTCTCTCTCTCTCTCTCTCTCTCTCTCTCTCTCTCTCTCTCTCTCTCTCTCTCAATTCAATTCAAATGAGCTTTATTGGCATGACTTGTACAGTATTGCCAAAGCATTGGCCATTACATATGCAATGAACAAATAATCACAAAAATCCATCGATAAAAAAAAAAAAATGCATGAATACATTTATAACATTTAAATCACACACTTTTGTACGTTTGTACCAACATTCAGACAAGATAAGAATAGTTCTGACTTCTGACTAGTTCTGAGTTTTTCTCTCTCTCTCGTTTGTGGGTCAGTTGTTCTGTTGGGTCACAGGAAACTTCATTGTTTGACTGTCCGCATGCGCCTGATCTTTAACACACATGAGAAAATGTGTTTCCAGTGTGATAAACCTTCAACACATGCTGTTCAGATACAGAAATAAACCTGTGATTTCCTCTAATGCCTGTAAATGTAGTGTGAATGCCAGATGACGCTCAAAACGTGTCCAGACTTGCCCTATTTTCACATTTACACAGGGTTCGTTGTGTCAGAAAACACTTATTTACAGTGTGTTGTGTGTGTATAACGTATAGTATATAGTATATACATATATATATATATTGTCATCATTTACTCATGTCGTTCCAAACTCATAAGACTTTCATTCACCTTCGACACACAAATTAAGATATTTGTAATGAAATCCAAGAGGTTTCTGTCCACGTAACCAAATTTAGAAGATCCATAAATGCGTCATAAAATGAATCACTATGATTCAACCAAGTTATGATCGCTTTATATGATGAACAGATTTAAATTAGTTTTTTCTCACAAATGAACAAGTATCACATATGCTACACATAATAGACAGATAGATGGATAGATAGACCAAACAATAGATTTTAAATTAATTGCATGCCATTTAGCAACACAAGTCATCCATCTTACATTAATAATATCATATTCTAGCATCGATCTAGCTGTGTGCAACAAGTAGAGTAACGATATAACAGAACTTTTTGAGCGAGTAAAACAGCGCTGCGTTACCCCACAATTTTTATTCATCAAAAAAAGTGAGTAGTAATTCTAGGGGGGGGGGGGTTCCTGGATTTTCATATGATTAATCATCAAATGTGTGTGTTGTATTACACAGTAAATGTGTTGAGCTGTGTGTTCACCTGCTGCGTGACTCATCTGGATCTCAGCACAGGTGTGTTGGACGATGTCATGAACCTGTTGTGTCAGGTGCTCCTGAACTCGCGTGACGAGACGTGTAGCGACAGCTCTCTCTCCGCTAGAGGTTCAGTCGGCTGATCGGTGTTCTCCGCAGCTTCTCCTCTGAGCTGAACGATGATGATGATGACTCTTCCTCCTCTGTGTGTGCTCTCAGCTCTCCTGCGGATGATCTCTCGGACACGGATCGAGTCCCGGACGTCCCGCCTCGGATCAGAGCGAGAGAGAGCGAGAGAAGAGACGTCCCGCCGCCGCCGCTCAAGAACAGTGAGTAGACCCGCACAAAACACTGACATGAACTCAAACTTACGTTATTATCACTGTATTCTAGCGCTGCTGGAAAGCCTAAACAAGAGCTGTTACTTTCATTTCCTGCTATCACTGTAAAGATGCTTGATGCTTGTTATCATGGTAAAAAATGCTTCTTATGTAATTATTTATAGTCAAATGCTTATAAATCACCTCAATTGTGCTGCATATGTTATGCAAATATTTTTTTTTGCACATAGGATTATTGTTTGTTAAGTGGGAGATTGATTTGTGCAATGAATAAGATTGCATATAATTTTGTATAATGACAAATAAAGATTCTGAGTCTGATACGGTGGCTGAGAGGGTTCAACGCGCTGCAACTGAAGAAAACACATGCAAATAGAAAAACACCCGCAAATTAATACAAATCTTCATGAGTTTTACAACACATGAGCTCTAAATACTCCCAGCACAACTGCAGTAAGACATTCGGCTGATATCTCTAATTAAGCTCTAACTTTAATCATGTTTGAGCAAGGAAAAGCGCTGAAATCCCTGTAAAGGCACAGGGGCCGTACACGCCCTGATTGGTCGGCTTGTATGACGTTGATTTCGAGACAGGACGTACTGAACATCGATAACAATGCTGTGTTCAGGGCTAAACACACTCGCTGTATGCTAGCAGCCTACAGTCAAACAACATTTATCCAGACTCTTTCAGCATCTCTCACATTATCAGTTTATTCACTATAGTGTAGAAAATGGTCAAATAATATGACAGAAATCAGTTGATATTTCACAGGTTTTGTCCGTCTTCTGTTAGACTCTCACACATGAATCATGTTGAATATCTGTCAGCTGATAAATTTAACTACACAATTAGATAATACCAGTTTAGCTCAACTGATTACCAAGCAATGCTTCATGTGGTTCAGTCTGTGGTGTAAAAGGGTCACATGATGATTTGATGCTCAATAAACGTTTAAGATCATTATCAATCTTGAAAACGGTTATGGACAATTTTTTTTCAGG
>JAPDVR010000009.1:50529955-50537455 GCA_026230005.1 Gila orcuttii | reverse complement strand
GAGTCCTGTTTTCTGTCCCTAAATGTAAGATCTCTTAAAGTGATAATTAAGACGTGTTATACCATTTAAGATACTTATAACTAAATTCAAGACTTTTAAAGATATGTCAGGTATATATGGAAGTAAATTTAGTTTTAATATCACAGTCACATGACTTAAACATGAGATACTAGAGACAGAGATCTGTCTCTAGTTTAGTGAGATAAACACAGTCACTTTCACTCAACGACTGAAGTGTGTGTGTGTGTGTGTCAGTGGACAGGAACGAGTGGGTGGCGGTGTTGAAGAGCTGTGTCGGGGTGTCTCGGGCACGGACGAGCCTGGACTTGACCTTTAACCCCTGTGTGAACTACGAGATGAAGGGTTATCTAGAGATGCGTGGCCTGCGCTCCAAACTCTACACGGTGGTGTGTGCCGATAAAGTCTACCTCTACAAAAACACAGAGGTAAACCGTCTTTCCAGTTTCCAGGCTCTTTCCTGCAGTTTAGCTTTTACAATCGGAGAAAAAGCCCTGAAAACGCCATTTTCTGCCTGATTTGATCGTTATGTTGGAAGGGGCGTGTCTATGAGACTCAGTAACGCCCACTACTGTGATTGGTTGACACCATTACATATGAAATGAGCATTAAATGTGGACGTGAAAACTTTTACTATGTTTTTACTATCACAGCTGTCGATATTAACTAATCGTGAAAAATGTTGAATATAGACAGACTGATCTCACCCATGCTTTCGTCATAACTCAGTTTAAATCACAGATTATTTTCATGCTACTAACAGAAACAGTGTGAAGTTGATCATTTAGTCACTGGCTTGATTTACTGACGTATAAACAGCAATAAACGATGTTGAGCCAAGGAACGTGTGACTGTACATGAATCATTACATCAGAAATCACTGGCATTAGACTGAACACGGTTACTTGCATGTTGTGGCATTACTGTCGGATCCATATCTTACTGTAAGAGCCTGTGCCGAAACTGCGACTGATTTACTTCCCCACAGGGAAATGTGCCGAACAGACAAATAATGCTCTATAGTTGAAGATAAATAGATGC
The DNA here is from genome assembly GCA_026230005.1 of Gila orcuttii. NCBI lineage: Eukaryota > Metazoa > Chordata > Actinopteri > Cypriniformes > Leuciscidae > Gila > Gila orcuttii. The sequence continues at coordinate 50,536,396 of JAPDVR010000009.1, read as the reverse complement.
TTTGGAAGTTAATGTGATCCTGGATCTCTCCAGTGGGTGGGGCTAAAGAAGTGGGCGGGGCTACATGAGTGGGCGTCGGTCTGATTCTGGTTTATAAATCATCTGGTTGATTAATGTTATAATGTGACACAATCTGAAACCCGCCGTCTTCAGTGCTTGGTTTCAATAAAGGCTGTTTTTGGACTAACGAGGAAGTTTTGAGTTCTGAAACTTACAGGATGTTTTTATAGTACAACGACCTCTTATGTGTCAAAAGATCAAGGACAACTTTGAGTTTTCAAATCATGACCACTTTAGTTGCTGACATGGACTCTTACTGGATGTTAGTGTGTGTCTGTGTGTGTGTTACTTTAGTCTGATTGTATTGCTCAATGTGCAGTTGCATAATTTAAAACTATGTGTGTGTGGTTATTAATAAAGTATGATGAAGTGATGTGTACAACCATCTCTGTTTGCATGGTAAAGTTAGCATGTGTGTGTCTGTTCAGGATTATCGTCTGGGAATCGGGATCACGTCTATTGATATGAATGTTGGGAATGTGAAGGAGATGGACCGAAGAGGGTTTGATCTGACCACACCGTACCGCATATTCAGGTGACACACTCACACACTCTTTTATACTTCTTTCTATCCGTCATGCGTTCGTTCATCTCTCAGTTAATCTTTCGCTCTGAGAGTCACTGTTCAAGTACAAAGGTCAATTTGAGTGAAAATGCAGTGGAGTAACACATGCATTGTGTTTTACAAATATAAATAAATGACCCTAGATAATATTTCACGAATGAATACAAACCATCCTACAAATTGCATGTAACATTTGAACAAATACCAAATCTAGTGCATACAAATGCAGATCTGTCTGTTATGATTGAGGACACTTGGCTTTTTATGAGATCTCTCGGCTCGATTTTCTCTCAAATTCAGTTGAGCAACTTCCTCTTCTAAAACAGTAGATGGCGCTAAGCTAGGGGATTAATGTAGCGCTAGTCTCCCGGGGGAACAGTAGATGGCGCTAAGCTAGGGATTAATGTAGCGCTAGTCTCCCGGGAGAACAGTAGATGGCGCTAAGCTAGGGGATTAATGTAGCGCTAGTCTCCCGGGGGAACAGTAGATGGCGCTAAGCTAGGGATTAATGTAGCGCTAGTCTCCCGGGAGAACAGTAGATGGCGCTAAGCTAGGGGATTAATGTAGCGCTAGTCTCCGGGAGAACAGTAGATGGCGCTAAGCTAGGGGATTAATGTAGCGCTAGTCTCCCGGGGGAACAGTAGATGGCGCTAAGCTAGGGATTAATGTAGCGCTAGTCTCCCGGGAGAACAGTAGATGGCGCTAAGCTAGGGGATTAATGTAGCGCTAGTCTCCGGGAGAACAGTAGATGGCGCTAAGCTAGGGGATTAATGTAGCGCTAGTCTCCGGGAGAACAGTAGATGGCGCTAAGCTAGGGGATTAATGTAGCGCTAGTCTCCCGGGAGAACAGTAGATGGCACTAAGCTAGGGATTAATGTAGCGCTAGTCTCCGGGAGAAGCACTGATTTGAAACGCATGCTTGCCTTTGCCCACAGATGAGGAACATGAGCGGTGAACAGGTGAGTTTCTGTCTTACTGTATCTATAATTTACCTTTCTGAGGATTTCTTTTGCAAAATGTTATTACATATCTCAGGGTTCCCACGGGTCATGGAATGTCATGGAATTTTAAAAGGTCTATTCCAGACATTGAAAGTCAGGGAATTTTATATATTTTTTGTCCAAGTCATGGAATATCAGGGAATTTAGTTTGTTGCTTTAAATTTTTGTTTCCATTTATCAAAATGTAATTTTTCTATACCGATTCTCACCAGCAGGGGGTGCAAGTGCGTGTTGTTGACGAAGACCAGAGCAACAGTAGAGCATGCCATTCATTCATAAAAACTCATTTACAACAATTGAGCATGCATTAAGTTTTTTGTGATGATTAGCTTGGTCAGTATATATGCGGAAAAGATGATAAAGGCACAAAAGCTGTTTTTTATGTTTCATTCATTAACTTCATTGTTACTTTCCCTGTGTAGCCTTAGGCTACATGTTATCAACTTTTTCTACCATGAACGGGATTATAATCGATTTCCCTCAATACCTCATCATACTCAAGGATTCCCCTTCCATCAGGACAAAACGCTTAACGTAACTTAATGGACTGATACAGTGATATAAAAGACCAAACTCGCACCTTATTGGGCCTTAAGTATGCCTACATACATGTTAATATTCCTACATACATGATTAATCTGGGAAGGGTCATAGCACTTTCATATTGTTGTCCTATATTGTTAGTTTAACTGTAACTTAAGTCGCTTTAGATAAAAGCGTCTGCTAAAAGACTAAATGTAAAATTGGCTTGACATTCGCACATTTAGGGACCGTCTCTAAAGTAACATTGGTAGTCCTATAGTAGGGCAGGGGCGGTATGGATTTTTTCTAACCACGGTTGAAAAGCAAGATATTCCTGCTTTAAATACTAAGAAAAAAATACGCTTTAAATACCCAGCCGACAGACTTTCGCGCACACACCAGAAGTCGTTTTTGCTAGAGAGACTTTGTTAAATATTGTCACCTACATCCGAAAAAAATGAGCACAATTTGAAATAGTCAAATTTTCATCAAGCAGTAATTTGGCATGAACCAATCACCGAATAGATTTCCTTATTTAAGAATATTCTCAGATACATTCGCATTGAATTAATAATTTTCAGGAGAATACATTATGATGTTCACATTGGAAATGAAAGATGAACACCTTTTCCAACATGTCTTAATTACAAAAATTATATTCCATATTTATGTTTACATAATATAATGTTATTTTTCATTTAATCTATGTCGATTATATGAAAAGTGAACAGCATGAGTAAGATAGGATCATAAGATGGGTCAGACATGATTTTCACCATTTTATTAAGTTTTGTTTTGTAGAAAGCCTTTCTATAAATTAAATTTCATTTTGTATAAATTGTATCTTAATTTTAATCACTTTTTCATTAGCTAATTGCCTGGAATTAATAAATAAGAAGCAAATATAGCAGACATATAATCAGGAGGACGTGGAGGCGCGGGCGTGATCTCTTGCGCGTGAACTGGAGCTCGTCTCATAAATGAACTTGCCTCACAGACATGAGAAATAAATAGAAAGTTAATGTCTATTTTTAAACAAAATTCAAAACGAAATGATAACATTTTAGGCTACAGTAGCCTAGTCAGGTAAGGTAATTTTTGCCGATGTGCGTTATAGACTATTTATATATTTATTTTTATCCCTGTGCGCCGATCAGAGAATGAGTTCACTGCTGATATTCTGGGGATACAACATAGCCAATAGGCTATACTAGGGACTTTAGCCTTTAAATATCTTTGCTGCATTGGATCAGTCTGCTTTCTAGAACAGCCAAGAGCTTTCTAGCCTCGCGGCAGTAGCGCCTCGCGTCGCTCAGACCTTAAAACAGTCAGCGCCGCGGATGCGGTTTCGAAAATTGATCAAAAAACGTTGGTGCGGACAGATGAGTTTTGTGATGCGGTTGCGGATGAAATGATAATAGCCCATCCGCGCATCTGTAATACAAATGCAATGTTATTGTGCCATGGAACATTGCGCTCCTCAACTCGCGAAAGATCAGATTTGCTCCATCTTTTGATAAGTTTTGTTTAGAAAGCCTTAAATCCGTGCAAGACACAATGTCATTAGAATCAATGAATCCATGTCATTAGACACAACGTGCACATGTGCAGACCAATGTGGGGTTTTTTTTGTTTTGTTTTTTGCGGTGATGACGGTGACGAGCTCAGACCCGCGGTTGGAGTCACGTGACCGCGGTATTGCGGTAATGCGGTAACCGTCCCAGCCCTATCCTAATAGGCCTAAATGTTTCTAACTTCAATTTATTTGAATAAATTGCTCATTATGCCTGACACCTACGTGAACACTTTACAGTTGGTTTTATGACTGCAAGTCGTTCTCTTCAAATGCTATTGAAGTTAGAAACGTGTATACCAATGTCGTATGTAACTTTAGAGACGGTCCCTAAATGTGCGAATGTCCAATGTCAAGCCAACTTATGCCAGTATCACTGAGAAACGCTCAGCTTTAAACTTTGCGCGTTAAGTTCATATTCGGAGTCCTTCTGCTTGCCTGCGAGTTTGGTCTTTTATATCACTGTATTAGTCCATTAAGCTAAGTTAAGCGTTTTATATGTCCAGCAGGGGAATCCTGAAGTATTGAGGGAAACCCTAGTACTGCATGCAGCACAATCCCCGCAATATAAGGTCGAGGCAACTAAACAACCAATAGATATGTCAAACTCAAATGTAACATTGGATCTGTAGGCCGATACATCCGCATCGGGGGAATAACATTATAATCTCGTTCACGGTAGAGATGCATGTAGGCTACACAGGAAAAGTAAACGTGAAGACACTGAATTTCACATAAAACATAATAATCACAGATACACTTACATTGTTGTAAATGAGTTTTTATGAATGAATGGCTTGCTCGAACTGTTAGTCGGGCTTCGTCAACAACACGCGCTTGCACCCCCTGCTGGTGAGGTCGACTAACATCAGATGGAGAGTATGCTCGGTAATCTACTGCGTTTCCTGCAGTTCCTGGACGTCAATGTTGAATTTACTGTCGAATGTGAACCACTGAATTTGTGGAAGTGAATTTGCAAAGCGAAATAAAATGGACCGAAAACCGCCTGTTGAATATTATAGGTTGTATTTTTAATCAGTTTGAATATTTTGGAAGTGAAATATGAAAGGTGAATATGGATTATTAAAATTTTACTAATGAAAATGTGTTTAAAATGTTTTGAATTTAAATATTCACAGCTTAAATATTCAACCATGCTAAATTTCAGCCCGTAAAAATGCAAGCCCTAAAAATACAATGCATTAAAATACAAGCAGGGTTATGCATATTTTTTCAAGTAGTAGGCTACAATTATTTATTTATTTTTTTGAAAAAACAAAAGGGACAATACATATTAATGAACATTTTCACAAATGTAAATGTCAGATTATAGCCTTAGGCTAATTTCCATCTGCAATTCAACAGGCTTTTTGTTTCAAAAACATTTGGCATTATTTTACTTCCATATTATAGGTCATGGAAATTCATCTTTTTAGTCAGTGAAAGTCAGGGAAAAGTCAGGGAATTTGACATTTGGTTTAGAGTGGGAACCCTGATATCTAGACAGAACTCCACATTAGCACTTAGTAGCACTTCACTCTCTCTAGGATAGAGGAATCTATAAGCTGAAAGCTCTGCCATCATATGTTGCTTTTTACATTTTTCCTATCGGACGCGTGCGAAATGACTAAATTAGTGATTATGTCTACACTGAACAAGTCTATTTCTTTCGTTCTCCATAAATTAATGAGAACATTTCATTTAATTGAAAAGAGGGTTTCATTTGTCTGTCCAAAATAATAATTTGGGCACTGCATACGTCACAGGCAAGTTACGAAATAATTGTATATTGTTTGTTTTGTTCATTCATTATTTTATTAATGTAATTAATATTAATATTATTTTATTAATGTAACATTAACAGTTAAGCTGACTGAATTCCAACTAAATAAATAAATAAGTGGGACCCTCCTTTCAATTAAATGAAATGTTCTCATTAATTTATGGAAAAACAAAAGAAATAGACTTGTTCAGTAAATGTAATCTGTAAAGCTTTCAGCTTATAGATTCCTCTATCCTAGAGAGAGTGCTAATGTGGATTTCTGTCTAGATATGTAATAACATTTTGCAAAAGAAATCCTCAGAAAGGTAAATTATAGATACAGTAAGACAGAAACTCACCTGTTCACCGCTCATGTTCCTCAGCTGTAGGCAAAGGCAAGCACGCGTTTCAAATCAGTGCTTCTCCTGGAGACTAGCGCTACATTAATCCCTAGCTTAGCGCCATCTACTGTTCTCCCGGGAGACTAGCGCTACATTAATCCCCTAGCTTAGCGCCATCTACTGTCCTCCCGGAGACTAGCGCTACATTAATCCCTAGCTTAGCGCCATGTACTGTTCTCCCGGGAGACTAGCGCTACATTAATCCCCTAGTTTAGCGCCATCTACTGTTCCCCCGGAGACTAGCGCTACATTAATCCCCTAGCTTAGCGCCATCTACTGTTTTCCCGGAGACTAGCGCTACATTAATCCCTAGCTTAGCGCCATCTACTGTTCTCCCGGGAGACTAGCGCTACATTAATCCCTAGCTTAGCGCCATCTACTGTTCTCCCGGGAGACTAGCGCTACATTAATCCCTAGCTTAGCGCCATCTACTGTTTTAGAAGAGGAAGTTGCTCAACTGGATTTGAGAGAAACTCGAGCCGAGAGATCTCATAAAAAGCCAAGTGTCCTCAATCATAACAGACAGATCTGCATTTGTATGCACTAGATTTGGTATT
>JAPDVR010000009.1:50502455-50524955 GCA_026230005.1 Gila orcuttii | reverse complement strand
CATATACTGTCACTGGTTAAAGTTACGAAAGTCATTGCTTGTGCTGCACTTCATTTTTACCATTTTGTTTTATTAGTTTATTTTTGTTCATCAGTTTACATTTTTATCATTTTTAAGATAATAAAGATATTGTTCGAGAAGTGAGATCTCTGATTGTACACCCTGTATAATCAGGGACTAATAATCCCTGTATTAGAGACAAAAAAGACAAAAAATATGTATTAATGCAACTTTCATGAAGTAAAATCACTAAAAGTCCCTGACCGTAAACAGCAACAGGACAGAACTGTCTTCATGAGTGAGTCGGCAGAGAAGACTTTATATTGACAGGACTCTAACTTGTGAAAATGGAGAAGCAAGAAACATGTAGTTTCACTGTAGTTGTTCCATATCATATGCATTACCATAAAGGATCCATCAGTTATCTTTGTTATTGTATATTTGGAGTATCTATCAGTAAATATCTATAATTTTAGCGGAATAAAAATACAGAAAGGTTTTGTTTTATTTTCTCAATGGCGGTCATAAGCACAAGAAAAGCTCAAATCGGGTTACAGACAGAAAATGCTTTTTCCACAATAAGAAAAGTTTATTTTATTTAATGTGAAAATTAACTACTGAGATTTTAAATAACTAGAGATGGATCTCTTTTGTGCACCACGTACAAACCACTGAAATCGGTTGATCAATGTAAACGTTATTTTTGTTTTTATCCAGAAAAACCTTAGCTCTGTGTGTTTATTAAGTCTACGCACAGAACCGTTGTGTGAAGCGGCCATTATCGTGTGTATGGTGAATAAAACACAGCTATTGACACCGTTGTATAAGGTTAATGGTCCTGTTTGTAAACTTCTCAACAGTTTTATATCACTAGGAATTACTTGGAAACAGTTGTTCAGTGTTTCACCAGACCGTACATCCCTCACACACTCAAGACATGCAGTGATGTGTGTGTCCTGAGGAAAAGAGGTTCAGCTGTGACATGATGAAGCGTCAGGCGAGGGAAACCCGCTCTTGCGTGTCAGTGTGTGTTTCTGTCGTGACGACACACACGATATTCTGACCCAGTCACCTCGGTTCTCCTGCATCACACACACACTGATCACGAGAACGATACTCGGTTACTAACGTAACCTCGGTTCTCTCTAGAGAGGGAACGAGTATTGCGTAAGTTTAGCTTACGCTACGGGAAAGATTCATCTTCTCGAGATACTGAAGCCAAAAAATTATCCTTAATTTTTGTATACCTTGTCAACGCAGTGCAGCAGCTAGCAGACCTAGAGCAGGCTATCTTGCGTGCTCATTGGCTGCCCTGCGGGCAACTGCTGCAGCCTACCAGTGAGCCGGGCGTGACATCACGCCCAATGAAGGGCGCCCGCACCTTCATAGCGTCACAGCCCGCCAGAATGGGCGTGGCTTTAGCCTATAAAGGAATGGGCTGTAGGCTGCTTCCCTGGTTTTTGTCGACTGAAGCGAAGTCGCTCGTGGCGCGAGCACGGCCGGTTACGTAACCGAGTATCGTTCTCTTACGAGAGGTTCTCTCGTATTGCGTAAGTTTAGCTTACGCTATGGGAACACTTTGTCAACGCCGTGCGCGCCAAGCATCCACATGAAAACCCCGAACTTTAGGGGGAACCCCATAAGTGGAAGAATAAGGTGGCCGGCCATTTCGCGGGCCATCACTTGTACATAAGCACACATAGGGAATACAGAGCAGCGCGGGCGCGGGGTCTGTATAGGCACATGGCATAATCCCTTTAGTGCAGCTCAACCAGGAGAGCTGAGTCATGTGAGAGTAATCTGAGCAGGAGATCTGGGCAGAATACATCTCTCGTTCAGACTGACAGCAGTTTAGCCTGCAAGGCGGGAACTTCTAGGTTATAGAACCTGACAAAGGTAGACGGGGAGCTCCAGCCCGCCGCTACACATATGTCGTGGATAGAAATCCCGCTGGACCATTCCCACGAAGAGGCCACGCCTCTCGTGGAATGAGCCCTGATGCCCAGAGGGCATTGCAGATCCTTCGACGCATAAGCGGCCGCTATAGCGTCTACTATCCATCTGGACACGCTCTGTTTCGAGGACGCGAAACCCTTGGTGCGCCCACCAAACGAAACAAAAAGCTGTTCCGAGCGCCTGAAGGAGGCGGTGCGCGTAATGTAGACCCTCAGCGCTCTGACGGGGCAGAGGAGGTTCACATCACTTTCACTGTCAGATGCTGTGAGAGCAGACAGTGAAATAACTTGCGCTCTGAATGGAGTGCCCATCACTTTAGGGACATAGCCGTGTCTAGGTCTGAGGATGACTTTAGAGTCATTTGGTCCAAACTCAAGACACGACGCGCTGACAGACAGCGCATGTAAATCCCCTACGCGTTTTACTGATGACAGCGCAGTCAGAAAAAACGTTTTCAGTGATAGATATTCCAACCCCACGGAGTCTAGTGGTTCGAAAGGAAAAGCTTTCAGGGCCTCGAGGACCAATGAAAGATCCCACATAGGAACCGACGGGGGGCGCGGCGGATTCATCCTTCTAGCTCCTCTAAGGAAGCGGATGACCAACTCATGTTTCCCCAGTGACTGGCCGTGCGTTGGTTCTGCAAACGCTGCCACGGCCGCCACGTACACTTTGAGCATGGAAGGGGACCTTCCCTTATCCAACAGCTCTTGTAGGAAAGTGAGCAGATGCGCCACCCCGCATGTCCGCGGGTCCAGACCTCTGTCGGTGCACCAACCGGAGAACACCGACCATTTAGACGCGTAGAGCCTTCTCGTGGAAGGGGCTCTAGACTGCGTGATCGTGTTCATCACTCCTTCTGGCAGGGTAACGAGTACCTGTTGATCAGCCATGCATGCAGCGACCAGCGCTCTGGATGGGGATGCCAGATCGTGCCGCGAGCTTGAGAGAGGAGATCTGCCCTCACCGGAATCGGCCACGGAGCTGTAAGTGACAGCTGTGCTAGTTCCGGGAACCAAATCTGATTCTCCCAACGCGGGGCTATGAGGAGCACCGAGTGGCGCGTTTCCCTGATTCTCTTGATCACCTGTGGTAACAGAGAGACCGGAGGGAAAGCATATAGCGGGAGGCTGGGCCAAACCTGGGCCAGCGCGTCCTCGTCCTTCGAGAAGAACATTGGGCATTGAGCGTTGTCTTTTGACGCAAATAGGTCGACTTCCGCTCTGCCGAATAGGCGCCACAGTTTCTGGACCATTTGGGGGTGCAAGGACCATTCCCCTGGGGGGACATTGTCTCTGGACAGTCTGTCTGGGCCGTCGTTCAGATGGCCAGGCACATGCGCCGCCCTCAGCGAGCGCAGGTGTATCTGAGACCAAATAAGGAGGCGTTCCGTCAGATTGCAGAGATTTCTGGATCTGACACCGCCCTGACGGTTTATATAGGAAACCACAGATGTGTTGTCCGAACGGACAAGAACATGCTGGCCCTGTATGAACGGGAGGAAGCACTGCAGTGCGTTCTCGACCGCCATCATTTCCAGACAGTTTATGTGAAACTTCTTCTCCCGGTCTGACCACTGGCCAAAGGCCGGTCTGCCCTCGAACAGCGCTCCCCAACCTGAGTTGGACGCGTCTGTTGAGATGACTTTCCGGTGAGAGACGGTTCCCATCGTTACTCCCTGCTGGAACCAGCTGGCCGCTAACCAGGGCTGCAGAGCTGCTATGCAGGCCTGAGTCACTCAGATTTTCCGACCGCCAGACACCCAGGCTCGGGGGGGGGGGGCACGCGAGCATTCAGCCAGCGTTGGAGCGGGCGCATGCGCAGTAGGCCCAGCTGGAGCACCGCTGCAGCTGATGCCATACAGCCCAACATCCTCTGAAAAATTTTCAGAGGGAGGAAGCTGCCCTTCTGGAAAGAAGCAGCCAGGTGGCGAACACGGCGCGCGCGCTGTGTCGACAAATGAGCCGTCATGGTTACCGAGTCCAGTTCTATTCCTAAAAAGGAAATTGACTGGCTGGGCAGTAATGAGCTCTTGGTCCAGTTGACCGTGAGACCCAAGCTTTCCAGATGACTGAGAAGCACTGTTCTGTGAGATAGAAGCTCTGTCGCTGACTGTGCCAACATCAGCCAATCGTCCAGATAGTTCATTATACGCAGCCCCTGACTTCTCAGGGGGGCGAGTGCCGCGTCCATGCACTTTGTAAATGTACGGGGTGCCAGGGACAGGCCGAACGGCAGGACGGTGTATTGATATACCTGACCGTCGAAGGCGAATCTCAAAAATTGCCTGTGACGGGGTACTATCTGAATCTGAAAATATGCATCCTTCAGATCTAGAGAGATAGACCAGTCCCTCGGGCGAACATGCACGAGGATTTTTCTGGTCGTAAGCATTTTGAACGGTCTTTTCGCAAGCACTTTGTTCAAATGTCTCAGATCTAGGATGGGTCTGAAGGCTCCGTCCTTCTTGGGCACGAGAAAATAACGGCTGTAAAAGCCTGACTCGCTTAGAGAAGGCGGTACCCTTTCTATAGCCCCTTTGCACAGCAGCTTTGCTATTTCTGCGTGAAGTAGGTGTGCTACTTCCGCATTCACTATTGTCGCGGTCCGGGCTCGAAAGCGCGGGGGACGGCGAATGAATTGTAGTGTATAGCCCTGCTTTATTGTAATCAATACCCATTCAGAAATCCCTGGGATGTTCTCCCACGCGGCTATGTGAGCCGCTAGAGGGCGAATGGCCTCCGGGTTCAGACCGCCATTTGCTGGCTTGTGAAACTGAACCGGAGCCGAGAGCACGGCGCGCGCACTCTCGGTTCTGGGCAATGGCGGCTCGCTGACAGCCGAAACGTGAGATGTCCCGATCATAGGGGATGGGGAACAAACTTTTACCACATTTTGACGCGCGAGCAGCGCTCTGGGTGATAGAGCTCTCTGTAAGCGTGAGCGCGTGGACGCGGGCACGAGACTTACAACTGTATCTAACGCCCCGGTCATAATAGACGGTGAGCGTTTTATTAACGCTCTGCGTTTTGTGATAACGCTTAAGCGCGCGCGCGGGGCCCGGGGGAAGGTTTGTGTTAGTAAGCGTGAGCGCTCTCTGGCGGGCACGAGACTTACGTTTATAACCTGTTTGTTTGACCGTGTAACAGAGCAGGCAGATAGTGGGCACAGACTTGTGGACACATTTCTTACATGCAACACTCGAGCGGCTTTTCTGCGCTTTATGAGAATGTGCTCTGTGAGTGACACAGAATTTTGAGTGCTTATGTGTAGGGGTGAGCACTGGGGCGTGGGCACTTTCACTACACTTAAAACATTAACGGCATGAGCCGGACCAGACATTACACTCTTTTTGAGATTTCTCTGGGTCGCCGTGAAAACGGCGTTTGTGTGCAGGCGAGAGGGTGAATAAACCGGCTCGTTGGCTGCTAAATGAACCGCTGCAGTAGCCTGTTTGAAGGGGACTGACAGGGAAATGAATTTTGATGGCGGTCCGGCCGCAGCGGGACACGCGCGTCTTTTCTCTCTTACTGTTAGGAGGGCTTCGCGTGCTCAGATTTCAGCGTGATTCTCTGCCGAGGCCCTCTGGGAGGCGGCGGTCTGTGACGGCTGTCTGAGCGCGATCTAGGGCGGCCGCCCTGACGTCGCTGCGAAGGCTGTTTGAAACTGACCCGGAGCCGAAAACGCGGCGCGCGCGCTCTCGGTTCTGGGCAATGGCTGCTCGCTGAAAACCGAAAACCGGCTGATTTAAGCGAGATGTCCCAATCATAAGGGATGGGGAACATTCTTTTTTCACTTTTTGACGCGCGAGCAGCGCTCCGGGCGAAAAAAGCTTCTTGTAAGCGTGAGCGCGTGCGCGGGCACTAGACTTACAAGTGTATTTGACGTCCCGATCATAATGGATGGGGAGCGTTTTATTAATGCCCTTCGTTTTGTGATAACACTTAAACGCGCGGGCGGAGCCCGGGGGGAGGTTTGTGTTAGCAAGCGTGAACACACTCTGGTGGGCACGAGACTTACATACATACAACCTGCTTCTTGATCGTGTAACAGAGCGGGCAGATAGTGGGCACAGACCTGTGGAAACATTTCTTACATTCAACACTCGAGCGGCTTTTCTGCGCTTTATGAGAGTGTGCTCTGCGAGATTCGGAGTGCTTATGTGTAGGGGTGAACACTGGGGGCGTGGGCACTTCACTACACTTACAACACCGACGGCATGAGCCGGACCAGACATTATACTCTTTTTGAGATTTTTCTGGGTCGCTGTGAAGACGGCGTTTGTGTGCAGGCGAGAGGGTAAACAAACCGGCTCGTTGGCTGCTAATTGAACCACTGCAGTAGCCTGTTTGAAGGGGACTGACAGAGAATAAACTTTGACGGCGGTCTGGCCTTAGCGGGAAGCGCGCGTATTTTCGGAGGCGATGTGTCTATTAGTAAGCGTGAGCGCTCGTGAGCGGGCACGTAACTTACATTCTTAACCTCATATATACTCACTTAAGACTTCTCTGGGTCGCCGCGAGAACGGATGTGTGCAGGCGAGCGGGTTGCATCACCGGCTCGTTGGCTGCCAAATACACCGCTGCAGTAGCCTTATCTAAGGGGACTGACAGGGCGAGACATTTCGACGGCGGCGCGCAAGCCCGTCCGGGTCATGCAGAGAGCTGGAGAGGGCTCTACATGACGCGCTAACGGGGACGCGATTGCGGGGTAGCTCTCTTGTAACGTAAAGAGAGCTAGCCGCGTGCTCGTTGGTCGAGCAGAACTGGAACAGTGTTTGTACGAGGGCGCGCGCACGAGTAGTGGGCACGGGACCTACATTAACACAGATGATGCCCGTCCGGGTCATGCAGAGAGCTCGAGAGGGCTCTGCATGACGCGCGAACGGGGACACGAGGGCGGGGTAGCTCTCTTATAACGTAAAGAGAGCTAGCCGCGTGCTAGTACGTGTCCCTCGGCCTCATCCTCAGATGCGACGGCAGTGAGGCTCGTGAGCGGCAGCTGCGCGTCGGTGAGGAGGGGCGGGGGGTTGAAGGCTTCGAGTCGAGCCCGCAGGGTCGACAGCGGAAGCGCTTTACAGAGCTCGCAGCCCCCGGAAGCGAGGGCGAGCTCTGCGTGTTCCAGGCCCAGGCAGAGAGCGCAGATCAGGTGGCGGTCTCCGGCGCTGAGCGGGGCTCTACACGAGCCGCAGGAAGTGCGAGGCATCTTGAAAAAGACGCTCGCTGCTCTTTTAGAAAATAATCTAAATAGCAAGGCAAAAAGGATACGTCGCTGGATAGCGTAGCTCGCACGGATGGCTGAAGGTGGAGAAGACGGCCGGCTTCCTCAGCGCTGTCCTAAGCTGGCTGTTCACTGTTCGACGGCGGCGGTGGCTTCTCTCAGATCCAGCGATGCGAAGAGCTCGCTGAAGAGACAAAAATCAGGGAAGCAGCCTACAGCCCATTCCTTTATAGGCTAAAGCCACGCCCATTCTGGCGGGCTGTGACGCTATGAAGGCGCGGGCGCCCTTCATTGGGCATGATGTCACGCCCGGCTCACTGGTAGGCTGCAGCAGTTGCCCGCAGGGCAGCCAATGTGCACGCAAGATAGCCTGCTCTAGGTCTGCTAGCTGCTGCACTGCGTTGACAAGGTATACAAAAATTAAGGATAATTTTTTGGCTTCAGTATCTCGAGAAGATGAATCTTTCCCGTAGCGTAAGCTAAACTTACGCAATACGAGAGAACCTCTCGTAAGAGAACTGATCCGGCCTCGTTAGGAGACCATCTGATCTACCCAGATATTAATATGTGGTTATGTTTGGAGATGATCGACGATATTCTGTTCACCTGTGGCTGATCATAATGTTGTGGCTCATCAGTGTGTGTGTGTGTGTGTGTGTGTGATGTTCTGGTTAATGTGAAGCTTAATCTAGTATCATCACTTGATCACATCACTAGAGTATGAGACATTGTGTCTGTGAGATGAACACACTGGTGTGTGTGTGTGTGGTGTGTTCTGATGAAATTATTATTTGCGTGCACGCACACACACACACACACTTACACTCACAGTCAAGCAGACACACACACACACACGCACGCACACACTCTCACACTCATACAAACTCACAGACACACTCTCACACAGGAAGCTTTCAATGCAGTCCACCAAAACAACACAAAACCAATCACAGCGTGATGTGATCTGCTTCCTAAAACACACAGACACACACACACACACACACACACACACTCACAGACAAAGAGAGCATTCACTCACAGAGAGAGAGATGAGTTGAATGAGAGCAGGCTGAAGACAGACAGATTTTCAGGACTGAAGAAAAAAATGTTCTCTTCGCTTTAAAAGTTATCATTATTATAACTATTATTGATATTATCATAATCAATTTTTTTGTTTGAAAAGAAACGCTAATGTTTTTTCCTGCATCAGATTACTAAAGGAGTGAGACTGAGGGAGAAAGAGTGTGTCTGCATGTGGGTTTGTTGATCAGACTGTGACTAGGCTCCGCCCACAGCTCATGTGATATATCTGACCCCGCCCCCTCTCATACAGGCCCCGCCCACACAATCCATCTCAGCCCCGCCCCCTCTCCTGCAGGCCCCGCCCACACAGCCCCTCTCTGCTTCTCATTCGCCCCTCATTCTCTCATTCTGTCATTCAGTCGCTGTGATTCACATCAGTGTGTGTTTGTGTGTGATCTGCACTGCGCTTAGGGCTATACAACACACACACACACACACACACAGTGAGGTCGAGGGCCGACCTTTGAACTTTAAACCTCGTGTCAATCAGCTGGGTGAGTTAATGCATGTGTTTTTTCAGGTGTGTTAGAGAGAGTGCATGTGAGTTTTAAGTGTGTGAGTTAGGATGGAAGGTTTTCTACAACTTTCACATGATGTTTGTAGTATTACAACACATACATGTGCTGTGTGAGTGTGTGTGTGTGTGTTAAGATTGAAGGTTTTCTACATCTTTCACATGATGTTTGTTGATGTTTGCATTATTAGAACACACATACGTGTGTGTGTGTGTGTGTGTGTCAGCCTAAGGAATGCCGAGGCACACCCACCCAACAGAGAACGAGCAGGAGACGATGATCATGTCTCTCTTCACATTCTTACCTTCCTCAATGGGTGGCTTTGTGTGTCACACACTCACACACACACTGATTTACTCATGTCCTGATGAATGCGTGTGTGTTTCTGTACTTTGTTAATGTTATGCTGGCATGTGTGTGTTTGTATTGTGCGTTTTGGTATGATGTCATATGTGTGTGTGTCGTGTGGAATTTCTCTTCTCCCTGACGCAGTTTTCTTCTCTTTCTGCAGTTTTTCTGTGTGTGTTTGTCTCTCTGTGTTTGTGTGTGTGATGTGTGTGTTTGTCTCTCTGTGTTTGTGTGTGTGATGTGTGTGTGTTTGTCTCTCTGTGTTTGTGTGTGTGATGTGTGTGTTTGTCTCTCTGTGTTTGTGTGTTTGATGTGTGTGTGTTTGTGTCTCTGTGTTTGTGTGTGTGATGTGTGTGTTTGTGTCTCTGTGTTTGTGTGTGTGTGTTTGCCTCTGTGTTTGTGTGTGTGATGTGTGTGTTTGCCTCTGTGTTTGTGTGTGTGATGTGTGTGTTTGTCTCTGCGTTTGTGTGTGTGTGTTCAGGTTTATATTACATTGTCAGGACCAAATGTCTCCACAAGGATAGTAAAACCTGAGATCAGCATTGAGGAGCAGCCAACGGCCTCCATGAGGGAAATGGGTTAATAAACATACTAAATTCTATTTTTTTGAAAATGTAAAAATGCAGAAAGTTTTGTGTGATGTGAGTAGGTTTAGGTGTCAGGTTAGTGTGTGTGTGATGGATAGGTTTAGGAGTAGGGTTAGTGTGTGTGTGTGTTAGGTTTAGGGGTAGGGGTAGGGTTAGTGTGTGTGTGTGTGTGTGTGTGATGGATATGTTTAGGGGTAGGGTTAGTGTAAGTGGACAGAATATACAGTTTGTACAGTATAAAAACCTTTACATCTATGCAGAGTCCTCACACAGATAGTGAATCAGACTGTGTGTGAGAGTGTGTGAGAGTCTGAGAGTGTGTGAGAGTCTGTGTGTGTGTGAGAGTGTGTGATTGAGAGTGTGTGTCCTGCTGTGGAAGTTGTAATGACAACATCCTGATCACTGTATGTAATGTTTCTTTCATCTCTTCAGTTTTCCTGCCCGCTGTCAGATTAATTTAGTTTGTGTGTGTCTGATTTCATGTGGTGGAAATACACATTGTAGGTTGTGTAAGAGCTCAGTGTGTGTGTGTTTCCATTACAGTCCTCTGGAATCTCAGTGCTACATGTTATAAACAAAAACACATGTTCACACATGCTGTGTGTGTGTGTGTGTGTGTGTGTGTGTGTGTGTGTGTGTGTGTGTG
Source organism: Gila orcuttii (assembly GCA_026230005.1). Classification (NCBI taxonomy): domain Eukaryota; kingdom Metazoa; phylum Chordata; class Actinopteri; order Cypriniformes; family Leuciscidae; genus Gila; species Gila orcuttii. The sequence continues at coordinate 50,514,600 of JAPDVR010000009.1, read as the reverse complement.
TGTGTGTGTGTGTGTGTGTGTGTGTGTGTGTGTGTGTGTGTGTGTGTGTGTGTGTGTGTGAGATATCTTTGTCTGTGTCCGATATCGCCTCCATCCATCGGGATCTAAAGCTGCTTCTTCCAAGTCGTCTGGTTTGCTGGCTTTAGGTCTTGATTACACACATCTTTATTGTTTTCCTAGAGCTTTTTACATATAAGAGGTCATCATGCTATAAGAATATCCTGCAAGTTTCCGAACTCAAAACTTCCTTGTTTCCTTGTTTGAGAGGAGAGCTAAACACAAATAACAGTAACTTCCAAAAGATCCTAATACTAGGAATGTGGTTATTTTATTTATTTTAAACAATGTGAATGTCTCAGTTGAGCGATATTTATTTGCATGTGGTACATTTTAACTGTGGATTCTTTGGTAAAACAGTCGTATTTTCGGCGCAGGCTTTGCAAACAGACTTTTATGATAAGGACTCGACAGTAATGCCACAACATGTCAATCAAGTCTCCTTCATTTATACAGCGCTTTTAACAATATAGATTGTTTCAAAGCATCTTTACAGTGATTATAGGAAATTAAAGTAACAGATTGTTTTGGCTTTACAGCAGCTCTAAAATAAAGTTATTGTCCAGCTAAAGTAACTGTTAATTCTAATGCCTGATCTGTGTCCAGTTATTTCTGATATGTAATGATTAATGTAAATTCAGATTTTCTTTGTCTAGCTATGTGCCAGTAAATCAAACCAGTGAGTGACCTAAACAATCAACTTCACATTGTTTCTCTTAGTAGGATGAAAATAATCTGTTATTTAAACTGTGATTAAAGTAGAACGCTCCCTTTGCAATCGCTTGAGCTGTCAATCAAACAGCGCGTTTATCAGTGACTGAGTTCTGGACTCTCACTAAAACTAATAATCGTAATAATCAATGAAACTCTTATTTACATTGTGTTTGCACTGTTAGTTATGATGAAAGCATTTGTTAGTGTGCAGAAATCGAGTTGCAATGATAGGATCACTGCATTTATGCTCTCAACATGCTCATCACTGCAACCTTTCATGCCACAGATCTAAATATAATACTATAATCAACACTTAACACGATTAGTTAACCTTGAGAACTGTAATAGTGAAAACGTGCTAAAAGTTGTTGAGAGTTCCACTTGTATGACTTATTTCATATGCAAAGATGTTAGCCAATCACAGCAGAGGGCATTTACACAGCCAATCACAGCAGTTTACACTGAAGTCTCACAGCCAATTACAGCAGTGGGCGTTTACACTGGAGTCTCACAGCCAATCACAGCAGTGGGCTTTTACACTAAAGTCTCACAGCCAATCACAGCAGTGGGCGTTTACACTGAAGTCTCACAGCCAATCACATCAGTGGGTATTTACACTGAAGTCTCACAGCCAATCACAGCAGTGGGCATTTACACTGAAGTCTCACAGCCAATCACAGCAGTGGGCGTTTACACTGGAGTCTCACAGCCAATCACAGCAGTGGGCGTTTACACTGGAGTCTCACAGCCAATCACAGCAGTGGGCGTTTACACTGAAGTCTCACAGCCAATCACAGCAGTGGGCATTTACACTGAAGTCTCACAGCCAATCACAGCAGTGGGCGTTTACACTGGAGTCTCACAGCCAATCACAGCAGTGGGCGTTTACACTGGAGTCTCACAGCCAATCACAGCAGTGGGCGTTTACACTGGAGTCTCACAGCCAATCACAGCAGTGGGCGTTTACACTGAAGTCTCACAGCCAATCACAGCAGTGGGCATTTACACTGAAGTCTCACAGCCAATCACAGCAGTAGGCGTTTACACTGGAGTCTCACAGCCAATCACAGCAGTGGGCGTTTACACTGGAGTCTCACAGCCAATCACAGCAGTGGGCGTTTACACTGGAGTCTCACAGCCAATCACAGCAGTGGGCGTTTACACTGAAGTCTCACACAGACATGCCCCTTCAAACAGAGCGTTCAAACCAGAGGCTAAAATCAGGGTGGGAAAAATGCCTTTTATTTCTAAATGATGACAATTTTTGATGTAAAAATCATACTAACATAAATGCACCACATAAAATATTATAAAACAATGCAGTTCTTGACCCCTTTAATAATCTTGAATCAGAATAAGTTCCTCTTGCAGCATCTCTTCTCTGATGATGTGGGCGGGGCAACCTGTCACTCACATGAGATCAGCCAATAGAAAACCACAACCATCCAATCAGCCAATCAATTTCCCACAGACACAATCAAGCCCCGCCCACATTTGTTCTTGTTCCAGAAGTGTTACACTCGGATATACGACAATATAGAGGAGAAAACTTTTTTTTTCTGGTGACTTTGGTAACCTTGATTTTGTTTCTGTGGATGGAGGGTGGAAATCCAGCAAATGAACTTTCTGAGCATCTGAGAATAAACACTGGTGTTGAAACTAGATGAAACACACAGTATTTACTAAGATTCTGTCACTAAATCCACAGCCGTTCCTGAAGGAGTGTGTTTGTGTCGAGACTGAGACGACGAGACTGATGATGTTTCTGAGGACTTGATTATTACAAAGCGATTACTGTCTGTGTGTGTTTTTCTGCTTGTGTTTTTAGGATTATCACACGCACACACACACAGAAACACTAGCACACTCTCTCTCTCACACACTCATTGTCTGGTTTGTAGTTCGGGTGTGGTTTTATAGCACTTTTAACAGACGCAAAGACCAGTCCTTCCAGAAAAACGCGGAGTTTTTTTGTGATTGTTGCGGGCAAAAATCCTTGATTACGCGGCCCGTTTTCTTTAAAAATGCGATGGAATATGCAGGATATTTATGCAATTTTGTGCGATGAAATTGCGGGAACTTGCAGAAATTGCGGGAACTTGCAAAAATTGCGGGAACTTGCAAAAATTGCGGTTTGATGAAAAAGAGAAAAAAAGTGATTCCCCCAACACCCTGTTCTCACTAGGCTACTACCTTAATGTAAAGAGTCATTTCTTATTACTTCCTTTGATAAGCAAGCATACTACATCATAGAAAGTGCCGGGAATATTTAATTTCTCATCTTGTTTTATTTCAGACTGTAACGAGTGTAAATAAGGTGTGGCCCCTTTAAGAGCTGCGCGCTCCCTGTTGAGTTCGATTTGTGAGATGTCAATCGCCTCCGTGAGTCTGTCTGGCCTCTGCAATAACTTCAGCTGTGAGCTATCCCATCGCGTAATTGCGTCACTTCATAACGTTCCTATGGAAACGGGGAAATGGCTGCTCTTGTGTGAAGCAAACGCAACATTTTTCAACTTTCTGCTAAGATATATGTGACTTTTTTGCAACGAAAATGCGAGGATTATGAAATCATGCAAACTATGCGGCGAAAGTGCGGCGTATTTGAAAAAAATACAATGCATGAATATGCATTGAATTCAGCGATCGCATAATCGTGTTTTTCTGGAGGGACTGAAAGACATTTACTCTGATTTGGAAAGCTGAAAGACACTCCAGATCTCTCTCTCTCTCTCTCTCTCTCTCTGTGTGTGTGTTGATATGAGGTGGGTGGTCTGCAGCAGAGCAGGGGAATTCAGAAGAGACACAGGAATATTTCTCTCACTCACAGAAAACAGAAAGAAAGATTCATGAGGCATGTTGGTTGATTTCATTAGTTGCATTTCAGGGTCTTACAGTTTATTCCAGCTCTACATTCTGTGTGCGGGACTCAAACCCGTGTTTAGTTGTTTAGTGTGTGTGACTCAAACCTGTGTTTAGTTGTGGGACTCAAACCCGTGTTTAGTTGTTTAGTGTGTGGGACTCAAACCAGTGTTTAGTTGTGGGACTCAAACCCGTGTTTAGTTGTTTAGTGTGTGGGACTCAAACCCGTGTTTAGTTGTTTAGTGTGTGGGACTCAAACCCGTGTTTAGTTGTTTAGTGTGTGTGACTCAAACCCGTGTTTAGTTGTGTAGTGTGTGTGACTCAAACCCGTGTTTAGTTGTGTAGTGTGTGTGACTCAAACCCGTGTTTAGTTGTGTAGTGTGTGGGACTCAAACCCGTGTTTAGTTGTTTAGTGTGTGGGACTCAAACCCGTGTTTAGTTGTTTAGTGTGTGTGACTCAAACCCGTGTTTAGTTGTGTAGTGTGTGGGACTCAAACCCGTGTTTAGTTGTTTAGTGTGTGGGACTCAAACCCGTGTTTAGTTGTTTAGTGTGTGTGACTCAAACCCGTGTTTAGTTGTTTAGTGTGTGGGACTCAAACCCGTGTTTAGTGTGTGGGACTCAAACCCGTGTTTAGTGTGTGGGAGTCAAACCCGTGTTTAGTTGTTTAGTGTGTGTGACTCAAACCCGTGTTTAGTTGTTTAGTGTGTGTGACTCAAACCCGTGTTTAGTTGTTTAGTGTGTGGGACTCAAACCCGTGTTTAGTGTGTGGGACTCAAACCCGTGTTTAGTGTGTGGGAGTCAAACCCGTGTTTAGTTGTTTAGTGTGTGTGACTCAAACCCGTGTTTAGTTGTGTAGTGTGTGGGACTCAAACCCGTGTTTAGTTGTTTAGTGTGTGGGACTCAAACCCGTGTTTAGTTGTTTAGTGTGTGGGACTCAAACCCGTGTTTAGTTGTTTAGTGTGTGTGACTCAAACCCGTGTTTAGTTGTGTAGTGTGTGGGACTCAAACCCGTGTTTAGTTGTTTAGTGTGTGGGACTCAAACCCGTGTTTAGTTGTTTAGTGTGTGGGACTCAAACCTGTGTTTAGTTGTTTAGTGTGTGTGACTCAAACCCGTGTTTAGTTGTGTAGTGTGTGGGACTCAAACCGTGTTTAGTTGTTTAGTGTGTGGGACTCAAACCCGTGTTTAGTGTGTGGGACTCAAACCCGTGTTTAGTGTGTGTGACTCAAACCCGTGTGTGTGTGTGTGACTCAAACCCGTGTGTGTGTGTGTGGGACTTAAACCCGTGTTTAGTGTGTGGGACTCAAACCCGTGTTTAGTGTGTGGGACTCAAACCCGTGTTTAGTGTGTGGGACTTAAACCCGTGTTTAGTGTGTGGGACTCAAACCTGTGTTTAGTGTGTGGGACTTAAACCTGTGTTTAGTGTGTGGGACTCAAACCCGTGTGTGTGTGTGGGACTCAAACCCGTGTTTAGTGTGTGGGACTCTAACCCGTGTTTAGTGTGTGGGACTCAAACCCGTGTTTAGTGTGTGGGACTTAAACCCGTGTTTAGTGTGTGGGACTCAAACCTGTGTTTAGTGTGCGGGACTTAAACCTGTGTTTAGTGTGTGGGACTCAAACCCGTGTGTGTGTGTGGGACTCAAACCCGTGTTTAGTGTGTGGGACTCAAACCCGTGTTTAGTGTGTGGGACTCAAACCCGTGTTTAGTGTGTGGGACTCAAACCCGTGTGTGTGTGTGGGACTCAAACCCGTGTTTAGTGTGTGGGACTCAAACCCGTGTTTAGTGTGTGGGACTTAAACCCGTGTTTAGTGTGTGGGACTCAAACCCGTGTTTAGTGTGTGGGACTTAAACCTGTGTTTAGTGTGTGGGACTCAAACCCGTGTGTGTGTGTGGGACTCAAACCCGTGTTTAGTGTGTGGGACTCTAACCCGTGTTTAGTGTGTGGGACTCAAACCCGTGTTTAGTGTGTGGGACTCAAACCCGTGTTTAGTGTGTGGGACTCAAACCCGTGTGTGTGTGTGGGACTCAAACCCGTGTTTAGTGTGTGGGACTTAAACCTGTGTTTAGTATGTGGGACTCAAACCCGTGTTTAGTATGTGGGACTCAAACCTGTGTTTAGTGTGTGGGACTTAAACCCGTGTTTAGTGTGTGGGACTCAAACCCGTGTTTAGTGTGTGGGACTTAAACCTGTGTTTAGTGTGTGGGACTCAAACCCGTGTGTGTGTGTGTGGGACTCAAACCCGTGTTTAGTGTGTGGGACTCTAACCCGTGTTTAGTGTGTGGGACTCAAACCCGTGTTTAGTGTGTGGGACTCAAACCCGTGTTTAGTGTGTGGGACTCAAACCCGTGTGTGTGTGACTTAAACCTGTGTTTAGTGTGTGGGACTCAAACCCGTGTGTGTGTGTGGGACTCAAACCCGTGTTTAGTGTGTGGGACTCTAACCCGTGTTTAGTGTGTGGGACTCAAACCCGTGTTTAGTGTGTGGGACTCAAACCCGTGTTTAGTGTGTGGGACTCAAACCCGTGTGTGTGTGTGGGACTCAAACCCGTGTTTAGTGTGTGGGACTCAAACCCGTGTTTAGTGTGTGGGACTTAAACCCGTGTTTAGTGTGTGGGACTCAAACCCGTGTTTAGTGTGTGGGACTCAAACCCGTGTTTAGTGTGTGGGACTCAAACCCGTGTTTAGTGTGTGGGACTCAAACCCGTGTTTAGTGTGTGGGACTCAAACCCGTGTTTAGTGTGTGGGACTCAAACCCGTGTTTAGTGTGTGGGACTCTAACCCGTGTTTAGTGTGTGGGACTCAAACCCGTGTTTAGTGTGTGGGACTCAAACCCGTGTTTAGTGTGTGGGACTCAAACCCGTGTGTGTTTGTGGGACTCAAACCCGTGTTTAGTGTGTGGGACTCAAACCCGTGTTTAGTGTGTGGGACTCAAACCCGTGTTTAGTGTGTGGGACTCAAACCCGTGTTTAGTGTGTGGGACTCAAACCCGTGTTTAGTGTGTGGGACTCAAACCCGTGTGTGTGTGTGGGACTCAAACCTGTGTTTAGTGTGTGGGACTCAAACCCGTGTTTAGTGTGTGGGACTTAAACCCGTGTTTAGTGTGTGGGACTCAAACCCGTGTTTAGTGTGTGGGACTTAAACCTGTGTTTAGTGTGTGGGACTCAAACCCGTGTGTGTGTGTGGGACTCAAACCCGTGTTTAGTGTGTGGGACTCAAACCCGTGTTTAGTGTGTGGGACTCAAACCCGTGTTTAGTGTGTGGGACTCAAACCCGTGTTTAGTGTGTGGGACTCAAACCCGTGTTTAGTGTGTGGGACTCAAACCCGTGTTTAGTGTGTGGGACTCAAACCCGTGTTTAGTGTGTGGGACTCAAACCCGTGTGTGTGTGTGGGACTCAAACCTGTGTTTAGTGTGTGGGACTCAAACCCGTGTTTAGTGTGTGGGACTTAAACCCGTGTTTAGTGTGTGGGACTCAAACCCGTGTTTAGTGTGTGGGACTTAAACCTGTGTTTAGTGTGTGGGACTCAAACCCGTGTGTGTGTGTGGGACTCAAACCCGTGTTTAGTGTGTGGGACTCAAACCCGTGTTTAGTGTGTGGGACTCAAACCCGTGTGTGTGTGTGGGACTCAAACCCGTGTTTAGTGTGTGGGACTTAAACCTGTGTTTAGTATGTGGGACTCAAACCCGTGTTTAGTGTGTGGGACTTAAACCCGTGTTTAGTGTGTGGGACTCAAACCTGTGTTTAGTGTGTGGGACTTAAACCTGTGTTTAGTGTGTGGGACTCAAACCCGTGTGTGTGTGTGGGACTCAAACCCGTGTTTAGTGTGTGGGACTCTAACCCGTGTTTAGTGTGTGGGACTCAAACCCGTGTTTAGTGTGTGGGACTCAAACCCGTGTTTAGTGTGTGGGACTCAAACCCGTGTGTGTGTGTGAGACTCAAACCCGTGTTTAGTGTGTGGGACTCAAACCCGTGTTTAGTGTGTGGGACTTAAACCCGTGTTTAGTGTGTGGGACTCAAACCCGTGTTTAGTGTGTGGGACTTAAACCTGCGTTTAGTGTGTGGGACTCAAACCCGTGTGTGTGTGTGGGACTCAAACCCGTGTTTAGTGTGTGGGACTCTAACCCGTGTTTAGTGTGTGGGACTCAAACCCGTGTTTAGTGTGTGGGACTCAAACCCGTGTTTAGTGTGTGGGACTCAAACCCGTGTGTGTGTGTGGGACTCAAACCCGTGTTTAGTGTGTGGGACTTAAACCTGTGTTTAGTGTGTGGGACTCAAACCCGTGTTTAGTGTGTGGGACTCAAACCCGTGTTTAGTGTGTGGGACTCAAACCCGTGTTTAGTGTGTGGGACTCAAACCCGTGTTTAGTGTGTGGGACTCAAACCCGTGTTTAGTGTGTGGGACTCAAACCCGTGTGTGTGTGTGGGACTCAAACCTGTGTTTAGTGTGTGGGACTCAAACCCGTGTTTAGTGTGTGGGACTTAAACCCGTGTTTAGTGTGTGGGACTCAAACCCGTGTTTAGTGTGTGGGACTTAAACCTGTGTTTAGTGTGTGGGACTCAAACCCGTGTGTGTGTGTGGGACTCAAACCCGTGTTTAGTGTGTGGGACTCAAACCCGTGTTTAGTGTGTGGGACTCAAACCCGTGTTTAGTGTGTGGGACTCAAACCCGTGTTTAGTGTGTGGGACTTAAACCCGTGTTTAGTATGTGGGACTCAAACCCGTGTTTAGTGTGTGGGACTCAAACCCGTGTTTAGTGTGTGGGACTCAAACCCGTGTGTGTGTGTGGGACTCAAACCCGTGTTTAGTGTGTGGGACTTAAACCTGTGTTTAGTATGTGGGACTCAAACCCGTGTTTAGTATGTGGGACTCAAACCCGTGTTTAGTGTGTGGGACTTAAACCCGTGTTTAGTGTGTGGGACTCAAACCCGTGTTTAGTGTGTGGGACTTAAACCTGTGTTTAGTGTGTGGGACTCAAACCCGTGTGTGTGTGTGGGACTCAAACCCGTGTTTAGTGTGTGGGACTCAAACCCGTGTTTAGTGTGTGGGACTTAAACCTGTGTTTAGTGTGTGGGACTCAAACCCGTGTTTAGTGTGTGGGACTCAAACCCGTGTTTAGTGTGTGGGACTCTAACCCGTGTTTAGTGTGTGGGACTCAAACCCGTGTTTAGTGTGTGGGACTCAAACCCGTGTTTAGTGTGTGGGACTCTAACCCGTGTTTAGTGTGTGGGACTCAAACCCGTGTTTAGTGTGTGGGACTCAAACCCGTGTTTAGTGTGTGTATTGGACTCAAACCCGTGTTTAGTGTGTGGGACTCAAACCCGTGTTTAGTGTGTGTATTGGACTCAAACCCGTGTTTAGTGTGTGGGACTCAAACCCGTGTTTAGTGTGTGTATTGGACTCAAACCCGTGTTTAGTGTGTGTATTGGACTCAAACCCGTGTTTAGTGTGTGTATGGGACTCAAACCCGTGTGTGTGTGTGACTCGTGTGTTTAGTGACTAATCAGTCACTTGGGATTATTAAGTTCCTCCTGGTCATGTTTCAGCCTCGTTCGCAGTGAAACAGCACAAACTCTGAGATATTTGAGCACATTTACTGTTATCACTGAAGGAAAAAGTCTTTCCTGCTTCCTCTTTTAGTTAGTTATAAAGCACCTGGAATATTCCTGGAGTTTATCATCTGTATTTGAGTTTCAAGGACTTTAGTTTGATTCATGTCTGTGTGGTTTATATCATGTGTTTGTGTTGTTGAGCAAGAGACTCATACATCGTGTTTAAATGAGCTGTGGCTTACACAAATTACTGTCTGGTTTAATTTACTCTGTGTGTGTGTGTGTGTGTGTGTGTGTGTGTGTGTGTGTGTGTGTGGCCTGCTGTGATTGTGGAGGCTGATTTACAGCTGTCCAAACATCCTCTCACTTACACAATCACTGAGGAATCACTTTTCTTTTTTTTTTTTTAAGGCGAGAGACGGCAGGCAAAAACATTGATTTTTCATGCAGTGGTCAGTTTTAATATTTTGGGCTAGTTTACTCCTTCAATATGTGTTATTTCAAGCTGCTATGAAGAAAACATTGAAAATATAGCTCTGCGTAAAGCTCTGAGTCTCCTGCACAATGCTGTATAACCCAAATTTGGGCATTTACTTTCTATCAGTAACCAATCGTGAATGTCCAAAGGGGGATTTAAAGCTAATGACGAAATCTCATTGGCTACTGCTGGTTTCTGCTAATGTGATTCGCTCAGACGCATCACGTGGTGTACTCTGACACTTTCAGACCAAGTGTGTAATCCATCAGCCGGAAACTGAAGCCTCGCGGGAGCCGCCATTGTAACAGACGATCACCTGCTGTTAGCATTCCATTGACTCCCATTCATTTTGGCGTCACTTTGACAGCGAATAATTTTACATCTGAGGCGTCCAAAGACTTCATTTGTCCATTATTTATTTCTAAAGAAACACGACAATGTATAAAAGGCTCCATTACTGTGTATCTTACGTCATGGCCCCGTAGAAGCCGTTTTTGTAAAAATAGGCTAGCGATTGCATCATAACCACGCGACTCTCTGTCGCACAGTAGAGAAATTACCGTATGGACAGGAGGAGAAGCTCGCAGGCAAACTTTTACTGTCTATGAGGCAATCGGGGGGGACATAGAGGCATAAAGTCAAGGAGAAGCCCATAGATAGAGAGTCCATAAAAGCAACAGGACAAAATATTTCAACAACGTTTTTGAGGAATTGGAAATAATTCGGTGATTCAGATTTGTCTTGGCACAGCTACTAGAAGATTTACAACTGTCAGACAGGTTGCTCACGCCACATCTACGTGGTCAAGCTCAGTTTGAGACTGCAGTCGCTCAGCCATCAGGAAGTGAGTGCTTCTAATGGGCTTCAGTTTTCTCCGTTGAAATCAAGGGGGTCACTGTGTCCATTTCTTTTACTGTCTATGTTACAGAGAAGAACGTGTAAAGGCACCAGCGAGAGATGTCAGAGGGACCTGCATATGGTGTTGGAATGGATCATTAGACTTTAGAAAGCTGTGACAGCTACTGTTGCTCTTGTTCTGTGTTCATCCTACCGTCTAGCGTGGGTTTATCTGCAACTTTGAGCATGATACGCCAATGTTAATTAATTGAGTTACTGCAGTTTTAGGCCTTATATGCCTGCCATGTTATTAAATAATCAGTGTTCATGAGCTTGAAATATTATATATTATTATTACTAAGGGCCTGAGCATTTATTCTGTTTTTGAGCATTTTTTCCAATAGAAATGTATTAAATTCCCCTATTTTAATCTTTAAATGCCATTTTCTCAAAATGAGTTTTTTGTCATTCTCCAGTACAAACATCTCAGCCTATGTAGCACCTAGGTACACCACACTTTCCAGTTATACACTTAGCAGTATTCTGAAGATATTTTCAGAGGGGTTTGTAAATAAATCGTTCCTGGCCTGATTTATGTGACATTTTAATCAAAGAAATATGGCGAAAATCAATTTTTTAAGGCCATGGACAGTATATTTTGATTGAGCGATTCCTGATTGAGCGATTCCATGTGACAATAAGGATTTCGACAAGTTATACTCTATCTTTTAACACACTTTCAGATGCTCATTCATGTTTATTTCGCGCTGTAACTGGTAATATTAAGGCGGAAGAGAAGATCATGTGTGCTCGGCGCTGCTGCTTCTCTTGAGCTGAGCCAGAGCGATCTCACGCCACAGCGCCAAAACTGTATTTATGTTTTTGAATTTCGAAAGAAAATGGACGTAATTTGAAATCTGAAACTTTGTTTCATATCAATAGTAACAAAGCACAAAGATTATTGCGTTTATTGGGTGGGATGCGCGCTACAATGTTCCAATTAATTCATCAACTGAAAACAGGATGACTAATCGATTCTTGGGATTTAAGAATCGATATCGGTTCGTAAAAATGAGAATTCGATTAAAATCGAGAAATCGATATTTTTTTACCCAGCCCTAATATTTAATGAGATAATGCCTAATTTGCATAATTAAACATTCAAATTTCAAAACTTGTAATAATTTTTTTATATACTTGTGTAAGTAATTAACTGAGGAAGTTTCATGGTGATATCTATTATTTAAAAATTTTACCCTATTCATCTGTAATGTCTCGCTTTAAAGTACCTTTAATATTATTTACTTTTAATATTATTTAAAAAATGATTATAATATTATCTATATATATATATATACATAGAGAGAGAGAGAGAGAGAGAATATATATTATTATTTTCATAATGTATATATTAAAAGTTTTAATAATTAAAATAAGAAACTATCAATAATATAATAATAAAATAAATTAAAAGAAAATATATAAAATAATATTAATTCAAAATAAGTAATATCAAATCTGTAGTTTAGTTTTATTTTATTTCTATAAAATAAACAGATTTTTTTTAAATTACTTATTTTATTATTTATTTACTGTTTTAAAATATTGTGTTTTTTTATTAAATAACATTAAATATTATGTTGTTTGTGTAA
>JAPDVR010000009.1:50484955-50497455 GCA_026230005.1 Gila orcuttii | reverse complement strand
AGCATTTCTAAAACCTCTCATTGGTTTTGTAGTACAGACTGGATTTAACAAGCCGCTATGAGTGTTCATGCGTGCGGTCGCCAGATTTCAAGAATTTAAATTTTCTGTTAAAATAACACAATTTCTATCCGATGAAAATCTGATCTGAAAACATCAAAAACACAGATGAACATGTAAGCTGGAGTTCAGCGATCTCCATTAAAGTGTCATTCAGCCTAACCCTGCGATCAAACCTTCTGTAATAATTCCAAACATGATCTCTCTATATATATGAATAAATGCACATATGTAGCTCTGTGTGACAATAAATAGTCTTTTTTTGCTGTTGTTTCAATAAAAAAATAACATTAATGTAATTTGGAATTACAATGAGAAATTTCTCCGTTTGAATTTTTGAGAGAAATGTCTTGTTTTCATAATGTAGAGAATGGGTTAATTTATGACAAATAGCCTATGATAAAATCAGAAAACTAGATTAGGTAAAATAAACCATGCATATGAGTTATATGAGACATTATGAGACATTCTCTAGATTTGCACTTTTATATGAAAGTGCAACAATTCTGAGGAAATGCAGATATAAATTTCTCAAAATAATCATTGGCCTATTATAAATTTAACCATTATGCAGCATGATGAAAATATGACTAAGTTTCATTGACTAAAACTAGAGTAAAATGCGCAGGCTCTTAGTCGACTAAAACTTGACTGGACGAAAACGGCAAGTTTTACTAAATATGATAAAAAGTACATTTGACTAAATGTAAAAATAGCTGACAAAATGAGCACTACGTCACAGATTTTCTGATCCGGGCCGCTGGTTCTGATCGGACTCTCACGGGGTCTCACACTCTCTCTGTGTGTGTGTGTGTGTGTGTGTGTGTGTGTGTGTGTGTGTGTGTGTGTGTGTGTGTGTGTGTTCCAGTCGTTCATTCCCTCGGGAGCAGAGCATCTGCTGCTGAAGGACTTTGAGCGCATCGGGCGGCTGCGCTACAAGGACCGGCTGAACCGGGAGATGTCCCGACTGGGCTGGTTCTGTCTGGTGGGATCCGGTCTACACATCCGGCTGGAGGAGGACAACAGCGACGAGACCATCGACCTGCAGAAGCTCCAGGAGCTCTGTGAGTCACACACACACATCAACAAGGAAAGCAGTTAAAGTGACACGACCAGTTTCTACTTTTGAGTGTGGATTCTAAAATAATAGAAAAAGTTGTGGTTATGTTATCAAGAATAGTTTCATTTATAATTTTGACACGGATAAACATGACACACAAATCCACAAGTTCAAATGACTGATTCATTGAAGAATGAGGCAGTTGTTTCTGAATGAGTCATTGAATCTTTCACTCAACCGATTAAAATCGATTCGCTCAAATTGCTGAATCATTCATGAATGAAACATGGTTGAGTGTTGCTGTGAGATTAATATGGTTCTGCTGTGATCTTTGTTTGGAACTATTCTCGTTGCTGAAACAGAACAAAAAAAGTCAATATTGCCCATGATTTTGTACATGTATTTGACTGCATCTATAATATTTATCTCCCTGTAAATCATTTCTTTTAAGTGTTAAGTTTTCTTTCTAATGTTTGTGCAGCGATCCAGCCGGAGAATGAGGTTCTGGTTCTGGTGGAGCGGGGCAGGTGAGCAGGAGCAGGTTTGAGTCTCGTGTGTGTGTGTGTGTGAGTGTGTGAGTGTGTGAGTGTGTGAGTGTGAGTGTGAGTGTGAGTGTGTGAGAGTGTGTCTGACTAACAGGAGGTCTCCCTCAGGACGCTGTACATCGAGGGCGAGAGGAAGCTGGACTTCCAGGGCTGGGCGGCAGCGATCCAGAGGAATGCTGGGAGTTCTGGAGACACACTGAGCCAGCAGCAGCTGATGGACTCCGATATCCCCGTCATCGTGGATCGCTGCATTCAATTCATCACGCAATACGGTGCTCAACTCTATTCTGACCTGCTCTATTCGACTCTATTCTGACCTGCTCTATTCAACTCTACCCTGACCTACTCTATTCAACTCTATTCTGACCTGCTCTATTCAACTCTATTCTGACCTACTCTATTAAACTCTAGCCTGACCTGCTCTATTCAACTCTAGCCTGACCTACTCTATTCAACTCTATTCTGATCTGCTCTATTCAACTCTATTCTGAACTACTCTATTCAACTCTAGCCTGACCTACTCTATTCAACTCTATTCTGACCTGCTCTATTCAACTCTATTCTGACCTACTCTATTAAACTCTAGCCTGACCTGCTCTATTAAACTCTAGCCTGACCTACTCTATTCAACTCTATTCTGACCTGCTCTATTCAACTCTACCCTGACCTACTCTATTCAACTCTAGCCTGACCTACTCTATTCAACTCTATTCTGATCTGCTCTATTCAACTCTATTCTGACCTACTCTATTCAACTCTAGCCTGACCTACTCTATTCAACTCTATTCTGACCTGCTCTATTCAACTCTATTCTGACCTACTCTATTAAACTCTAGCCTGACCTGCTCTATTAAACTCTAGCCTGACCTACTCTATTCAACTCTATTCTGACCTGCTCTATTCAACTCTACCCTGACCTACTCTATTCAACTCTAGCCTGACCTACTCTATTCAACTCTAGCCTGACCTGCTCTATTCAACTCTATTCTGACCTACTCTATTAAACTCTAGCCTGACCTGCTCTATTCAACTCTAGCCTGACCTACTCTATTCAACTCTATTCTGACCTACTCTATTCAACTCTAGCCTGACCTACTCTATTCAACTCTATTCTGACCTGCTCTATTCAACTCTATTCTGACCTACTCTATTAAACTCTAGCCTGACCTACTCTATTCAACTCTATTCTGACCTGCTCTATTCAACTCTATTCTGACCTACTCTATTAAACTCTAGCCTGACCTGCTCTATTAAACTCTAGCCTGACCTACTCTATTCAACTCTATTCTGACCTGCTCTATTCAACTCTATTTTGACCTACTCTATTAAACTCTAGCCTGACCTACTCTATTCAACTCTATTCTGACCTGCTCGATTCAACTCTATTCTGACCTACTCTATTCAACTCTATTCTGACCTACTCTGTTCAACTCTATTCTAAACTACTCTATTCAACTCTATTCAACTCTTTTCTGACCTACTCTGTTCAACTCTATTCTGACCTACTCTACTCTGTTCAACTCTATTCTGACCTACTCTACTCTGACCTACTCTATTCAACTATATTCTGACCTACTAAAGTCAGAATAAAGTCGTAATATTTTGAGAATAAAGTCGAAATTACTAGAATACAGTCTTCTGTAGAAGTTCTTTAGAAGAAGTGTAGAAGTGTTTTCGCCTGCAAGTCTATTCCGGCGCTGTATATATTTTGTTACGTCCAAAAACAAATGGAGATGCCATGTTGGTAGATTAGCACACACACACAAACCTATGCAAGCTGAGTTTCACGCTCACACGTGAGTAATGAATTGGAAACACTCGCTCTGGACGTGCACCGTTATGAATGCACGGGTGTTGTGCACACACAGGTGTGCGGCAATTATGAATGTGAAACAACGGCAAGCACACACACAAAAATAACTTCTACGGAAGACTGTATTCTCGTAATTTTGACTTTATTTTCTAAATATTACGACTTTATTCTCGTAATTTTCGTTTTTTATTTTGTTTTACAGATTTTTTTAAATAATTTTTTTAATGTTGCGGTTCAGGGCTTCCGTACTTCTCAAAATAAGCCAAGTCCATTTAAAAAAAAAAATCTGAAAAAATCATGTAAATCTCCCTCACAAACACAGACACACACACACACACACACAGACACACACAGACTTACACAGACTCACAAACACAGACACACACTTGACACACACACACACACATTCAATCCCACACTCTCACTCACACACACACTATAGACATGATAATCAATAGTCAGATATTTTTCCGATGCAGAAAATCACTTATGATACTCTCAATAACAGAAGGATCTTGTTGTCTGGTGTGTGTGTGTGTGTGTGTGTGTGTGTGCGCTGCAGGTCTTACCTCAGAGGGCATCTACCGTAAGAGTGGTGTGAACAGTAAGATCGCCGCCCTGCTGGAGGAGTTGAGGCGTGACGCGAGGTGTGTGTGGCTGAAGGAAGGAGAGCATCAGGTGGACGACGTGTCTAACGTCCTCAAGCGCTTCTTCAGGGACATCGCGGAGGGGCTGTTCGGGCCCGAGGCGCACGCCTGGCTCAGCGCCACAGGTTACTAATAACTATACCATAATTCATTTAAAATTACTACATAAACTTGTATGAAAATACCATATAAAAAAGTTAATGCAGAATTTATTAAATTAAAAAGACATTTTTCAACATTGCGTCATATTACGTCGTTTGCCGGCTCAATTTTCAATTTATCATCGTCATGGTGAATGATTGTGAATTATAGCCTGTCAGGACATCGAGTCCACAGGTTTACGAACGAGAAAAAGGACGGTTTGGTGTTTTTCAGATGTGGAAGTAAAATTTTCTCACATAATCAACTCCAGAATAGCGTTTTATATGTATACATTTAAAGCGAATCTAGTTCCTACATTGTTTTTCTATACATTGAGTCACTGGGTACTCTAACCTGCAATCTCTTTAACAGAATTAGGGGTATTAGGGGTAACTCATTACAGGTAACTTGAATTACGTAGTCGGATTACTTTTTCAACTATTTCGATGTGTGTGTGTAAACATGATGGTTATTGTTGTTCTAGACTAAACGTGAGACAAAAAACAGATTCAGGACTCCTCAAAATGAATAAAATCAGTGGAATGCAAAATCAGAATACTACGCAAACCTCCAATAACTAAATATGTTCAATAAAACAAATATTTTATGCATTTAATCTCACTTTATTGACCAATGTACTTGCTGCTGACCTTCGATGATTCAGTTAAACCATAAGCAAAAATTACTGATATCTTTTTTTTTTTTAGTAATTTCTGCTGTGTCCTATTCTTCTGTTATCCAGAATAACAGCAGCAGAAAGGTTTGTTTGAGGGGCGCCCTCTGCTGGACACAGCTGAATCTGCATTTCTTCAGCCTGAGGATTATTAGTTCACTTTTGGTGTGAAAGGGTTTTACAGTTGCCCAAAAATATAGCTTTTTTGTTATAAAAAGAAAAACAAGCACTGCCCTGGTGGGAAAAAAATAACCCAAAAGTAACATTACTTTTCTTAAAAAGTAACTAAGTAATGCAATTAGTTACTTTTTAATGGACTAACGCAATATTGTAATGCATTACTTTTAAAAGTAACTTTCCCCAACACTGATTATTAATAATGATAGATATCAGCAGATGATTAATGTGTGTGTGTGTGTGTGTGTGTGTGTGTGTGTGTGTGCAGGTGTTTCAGATGAGAGCAGTCGCATCTGTCAGTATCGTCTTCTCTTCAGTGACCTTCCCCGAGTGAACCAGGCGACACTACGAGCGCTAGTTAATCATTTATACTGGTGAGACACACACTTCCTCTTTCTCACACACACTTCCTCGCCGCTCTGCTTTCAGTCTCTGATGTTTGTGTGTGTGTGCAGCGTCCAGCGGTTTGCGGATCTCAATCAGATGAATCTGCACAATCTGGCGATCGTGTTCGGGCCGACGCTGTTCCAGGCGGACGGGAAAGACTACAGCGCCGGCCGGGTCATCGAGGACCTCATCCAACACTACGTCACCATATTCCACGTGTGTTCACACAACACACAACACTCATGCTGACCCAGACCGCTAGAGTCTGTGTAGA
Organism: Gila orcuttii; assembly: GCA_026230005.1. Taxonomy (NCBI): domain Eukaryota; kingdom Metazoa; phylum Chordata; class Actinopteri; order Cypriniformes; family Leuciscidae; genus Gila; species Gila orcuttii. The sequence goes on along the minus strand of JAPDVR010000009.1, from coordinate 50,491,681 downwards.
GTTGATGAGAGACTGTCATCAGCGCCATCTGTTGGTGAGACTAGAGTATGACCTTCTGTGTGTGTGTGTGTGTGTTGCAGGTGAACGAGCAGCAGCTGAAGAAGCAGTTAGATGAGATCACATACATCATAAAGCTCAGAGACAATCTCACGCCTAAAGCTGGAACGGTAAGAGTCGTGGTTATTCTGCTGTCATGGAAGTAAAATAAAGCCAAATGCTTTTGAAACAAAAAAGCTTGTTGAATTGCACTACTTGGAAAAATTATGCATTACATTAACCCTGCTTGCATTTTAATGGAGTGAAATTCAACATGATTGTATATTTAAGCTGTGAATATTTCAATTCAAAACATTTCACACACGTTTTCATTAATAAAAATCCAATAATCCATATTCTCCTTTCAGATTTCACTTCTGAAATATTCATTCTGTTTAAAAATATAACCTATAATATTCGACAGGTACATTTTGGTCCAATTTATTTCGCTTCCACAAAATCAGTGGTTCAAATTCCACAGAAAATTCCACATTTCACACCCAGGAACTGCAGGAATATTACCGATTCATAATCTGATAAAAAGCTGATAGACACAAAAGCTGTATTTGCATTAAAGTCTTCTCTACCGTGAACGAGATTATAGCGTATATTCCCCGATGCTGACGTTCACATCTAACATTATATCTGAGGTAGTTTCCTTAAAATAAAAATATACAAAAATTGGACTGAAATTTGCCTGTCGAATTTTATAGATATATTATATATTAAATATATTATATTTAATAATGAAAATGGGTGAGAAATGTTTTGAATTGAAATATTCACAGCTTAAATATACAACCATGTTGAATTTCAGCCCAGTAAAATGCAATGCATAATTTTTCAAGTAGTGCAATTCAAGAAGCTTTTTTTGTTTCAAAAACATTTGGCTTTATTTTACTTCCATCTTTAGTCCCTCTTTCTAGTTTTTAAGAAACAGAATGATTGAACTTGCTGCTTATTTGTGTTACATTTGTGGCATGTTTTCATCTAACTTGCCTTGAAATCCAGCAGTTATCATTATGTGTTTATATAATTTATATCACTGACAGAAAGGGAAGTTATGTACACTTCAAACACTCATTAGCGAATGCAGAGCATCGTTCTGGTGACACTTAGCACTCATATACATAATTAGTAAATATTAAAATCTATATCTCCGTGTGTGTGTGTGTGTGCAGGGGAGTGGTGATTTTATCTGCACGGTTTACCTGGAGGAGAAGAAGGAAACAGCCGAACAGCATGTAAAGGTGCGCTTGACCTTTGACCTGCCGTTAGAAGCATCACACTCAGATATCAATGAAGTCCGTGTGAAATATGTACGTTAGTGTGATAAACACGCGAAACCAGTTTGATGATTGCAATTTTATATATATATATATATAAAAATATCCGTGGTTAGCCATGGGTCATGAATGGCACTAAAAATGTTAAAGTTTAATTTGAAGATACCTGCAGAAACCCTGGTTTAAAAACTGCTTTAGTAGAAGAGATGAGTCCTGGGCTGTGTGTGAAACCGCTCACTCGTCCACTAATCCCTGTGTAGTGTGTAGTGCACTATATCTGCACGGAGTGAACGCAATGAAGCGAGTGAATTCGGACGCTGACGTTTAACACTGTGCGTCGGAGAGCTTACATGTTACTTACTTTCTAAAATAATATTAATAACAATAACAATCATAATGACTTTATTTTGTCATTATTTATTCCTCAGTGCCGAAATTGAGAAACTCACGGATGACGTGGTCGTGATTACATTCGAATGAATGCGCTTCCTACTGATGATGACGAATATTTTTAAATCATCCACCAAATTATCATCTCTTCCTTACGGTTTAATGAGTTAACAACAATGCCACTAATTATTAAAACACCTGGCTGTTAGTGAAACACATTAAATAGAGTTAATGCCTACATAATATTTTAATAATAAAAATAATATACCTATAATTTACCTCATTAATATCTTTTCATTTAATTTTAAAATTCATCTATTTAATATTGTCTGTATATTTTAATGTTTTACTCAAGTAATGATTAATTACTTAATTACCCCCCCCCCCCCCTCAGGTTAAAACTAGCATGAAATAAATGTTAAGCATAAATAAGAAAGCTGTAGAGTAATCTCTGGTTTAAACTCGCGTACTCCATCCTCTACGCACTGGATTGTGGGAAATCGTGCTTCAGCAAGTGTACATCAAATGTACAGTCGAATTCAGAGAGGATTGTGGGTATAAAGAAGTGAACGAATGTGGAGAATGATTACCACTAAAAAAATGTCCGACACCTGATATAGTGCACTATATAGTGGATAGGGAGCGGTTTCGGACACAGCTCTTTTTTTCATTCACAAGACGGACGAAGTGGTTTCTGACGTGTGACCTTTGACCCCGGGCAGATTCCCGCCGCGATGACATCAGCAGAACTGACCTTTGAGATTCTGGACCGGCGGAAACTCAGTGTGAGGGAGAAGGACTACTGGTGCTGCTTCGAGGTGAACGAGAAGGAGGAGACGGGTGAGTGACTGATACACTAATGCAGCTCAGACTGTGTGTGTGTGTGTGTGTGTGTGTGTGTGAGGGGGGTTTCATGTTTGTGTGTGTGTGTGTGTCACAGAGCGCCCGCTGCACTATCAGGAGAGAGTTCTGCCCATCTTTCATTCTCTGGGAACCGACAGTCACTTACTCGTCAAGAAGCACTTCTCCATGGAGGCCATGCTGGTGTACCTGGGTAAGTGTGTGTGAGTGAGTGAGTGTGTGAGTGAGTGTGTGAGTGTGTGAGAGTAAGAGTGTGTGTGTGAGTGAGTGAGTGAGTGTGTGTGTGTGAGTGAGTGTGTGAGTGAGTGTGTGAGTGTGTGAGAGTAAGAGTGTGTGTGTGAGTGAGTGAGTGAGTGTGTGTGTGTGTGTGTGTGTGAGTGTGTGAGTAAGAGTGTGTGTGTGTGAGTGTGTGTGTGTGAGTTTGAGTAAGAGTGTGTGTGTGTGAGTGTGAGTGAGTGAGTGTGAGTAAGAGTGTGTGAGTGTGAGTAAGAGTGTGTGAGTAAGAGTGTGTGTGTGTGTGTGTGTGTGTGTGTGTGTGTGTGTGTGTGTGTGTGTGTGAGTAAGAGTGTGTGACTGTGTGTAAGAGTGAGTGTGAGTAAGAGTGTGTGTGTGTGTGTGTGTGTGTGTGTGAGTGTGAGTGAGTGAGTGTGAGTAAGAGTGTGTGTGTGTGAGTGTGAGTAAGAGTGCGTGAGTAAGAGTGTGTGTCCCTTTGTGAGTAAGAGTGTGTGACTGTGTGTGTGTGAGTGTGTGTGTGTGTGTGTGTGTGTGTGTGTGTGTGTGTGTGTGAGTGAGTGAGTGAGTGTTTTATAGCCACTATATTTCCTGATTGTGTGTGTTTTGTTTATTATAGTAACTATATTTCCTGAGTTTGAGTGTGTGTTTTGTTTACTATAGGCATTAGCCACTATAATTCCTGATTGTGTGTGTGTGCGTGTGTGTGTGTGTGTGTGTGTGTGTGAGTAAGAGTGTGTGAGTAAGAGTGTGTGAGTAAGAGTGTGTGAGTAAGAGTGTGTGAGTAAGAGTGTGTGAGTAAGAGTGTGTGAGTAAGAGTGTGTGCGTGTGTGTGAGTAAGTGTGTGTGTGTGTGTGTGTGTGTGTGTGTGTGTGTGTGTGTGTGTGTGTGTGTGTGTGAGTAAGAGTGTGTGAGTGTGAGTAGAAGTGTGTGAGTGCGTGTGTGTGTGTGACTGAGTGTGAGTGTGTGTGTGTGAGTGAGTGAGTGTGAGTAAGAGTGTGTGAGTGAGTGAGTGTTTTATAGCCACTATATTTCCTGATTGTGTGTGTTTGAGTGTGTGTTTTGTTTATTATAGTAACTATATTTCCTGAGTTTGATTGTGTGTTGTGTGTTTTGTTTACTATAGGCATTAGCCACTATAATTCCTGATTGTGTGTGCGTGCGTGTGTGTGTGTGTGTGTCCTGCAGCCAGTAAAGTGGAGGTGTCGAAGCATGGCATGATGAAGTTCAGAGAGGAGAGGAGTCTGCTGGGATTGGGTTTGAGCTCCGGCAGCTTTAATGACCGATACTTCATCCTCACCAGCACCTCACTCAGACTCTATAAAGAAGTCCGGGTAAGAGTGTGTGTGTGTGTGTGACTTATTAAACATCTGTTTTATTATTAGGCAGAATGTAAATGACTGGAGACATGAGTGACTGAACGAACACCAGCTGATTGTCTGTTAACCAGGATCCTTAAAATCCTTACATTTATTTGTATCAAATTTAAGGTCTTAAAGACATTAGTGCTGGACAACGATTAATCGCATCTAAAATAAAAGTTTGTGTTTACATAATATATGTGTGTGTACGGTGCATATCATTCTTTTGTATATATAAATACACCAACATGCATGTATATATTTATGAAAAATGTGTTATTTATATATATAATATTTATATTTATATATAATATAAATTATAAATACAGTGTGTACATGCAAATATTTCTTAAATATGTACATGCATGTGTGTGTATTTATATATAAAATAGTTATACACAGTACACACACATATATTATGTAAACACAAACTTTTATTTTGGATGCGATTAATCGTTGCACAGCACTAAAAAAAATCTTAACTATCATTTCAAGAGGTCTTACATTTGAGGACAGAAAAACAGGAATCATGATGTGGTTTAATGTGATGAATAAACTTCAATAGACTCAGAAAACCATATTCAGAAAACCTACAGCAATATTCTGATATATTCTGCACATATAAACATCATATTCTGAATATGGCTGCTGTATATAGAGCTTAACCCTCTGGTGTTTTTTGTGTGTTTTTTTTATTTCAATTAAATAAATGTACTATATTTTAGTTTGATAAAATTTTTTATTTTTATTTTATTTATGGTACTAAATTATATTTACACTGTATTTATAATCCATGTATTCACTTTTTGAGCATAGACCTGAAAATGACATTTCCAGCTTAAACTGGTAAATCTTGAACACTTTAGAGCGACAGACTGAAGTTTAATCTCTTCTCAAACACGACACTTGAAGATTATTGCTGAAGTGAAACAAGTTTTAAAAAGTTAACTTAAGAAAAAGATACAGAATTTTCCGTTTATTGTTATAAAAAATGCACAAAAATACTATTTTAAATTTAATATGAAATGTAAATGTTCAAAATCATGTTTTACTCTAAAACTTCTAGAAAATCAAAGGCATAAATCTAAACACGCTGTGCTCCACATGTGAGCTGATATCTCAGTAAATGAGCATTCAGTGAGAGTGTGTTCGGCTGCAGTACCAAACGCTTCCACTAGAGGAAACTCTCTCGTTCATTTACAGTGCGTCATTTCTGACCGCGAGAAACACAAGTGTGAATATTGTTTCCAGGATCATTAAACCTGTTCCAAACATGTCCATGATTATTGTGTGTTCACACAGCAAGTGCCAAAACCTTTACCAAGTTTCGTACCATTCCGATGAAGTAAAAAAACAAAAACAAAAAAAAACGTAAAGTTTTTCTATCAAAAATGACGAAGAGCACCTGAAGGTTTGACGTGCGTGTGAATACAGTGAGTGTGTGTGAGTGATGCTTTACTGTGAAACTCTCATACACAGAATCTGCAAAAGCTGCAGAGGCCAGAGCTGCAGTGTGTGAGTACAGAGAGTGTGTGTGAGAGCTGTAGTGTGTGTGTGAGAGTGTGTGTGAGAGCGGGTTAACCTATAGATATAGTGCGCTGACGTCCTCATGAGCTTTCTTTAGGGTTCTGGTGTCAGTGGTCATTATTACTCACACGATATAGAAGTGTGTGTGTGTGTGTGTGTGTAGGTTTAGTGTTCATTGGTCTGTGTTGTTCTTGTTCTCAGGTGGTGGTTTTCCTCTAGTTTTGGGTTCTAGGTGGAGAGTGTGTGTGTGTGTGTGTGTTTTAGTAGGTTTATTTCTCTCTTTTTCTCTTCAGAGTAATCGTCCCGAGAGAGAATGGCCCGTCAAGTGTCTGAAAGTGTATCTGGGCATTAAGAAGAAGCTCCGCCCCCCCACATGGTGAGATTAAATATGAATTGTTATTAAAACTGAACTAAACCCTCGTGAGCAACAGATTTGAAAGCACTTTAGGATGTTTTATGCATTAATATCATGATTTTCTCTAAAGCTGCTTTGAAACTATATGTATTTAAAAAAAAAGCGCTATATAAATACAATTGAAGATGGTGAATGCATTAGTGAAGAATTTACTAGAAGCAGTGATGTTGTGTGTGTTTAATGTACACTGCCGTTCAAAAGTTTTGGATCGGTACGATTTTTAAAGTCTCTTCTGCTCACCAAAGCTGCATTTATTTGATTAAAAAGAAAAAACAACGTAATATTCTGAAATATTATTCCAGTGTAAATCATCTGTTTTCTATGTGAATATATAGTAAAGTGTAATTTATTCCTGTGATTAAAGCTGAATTTTCAGCATCATTACTCCAGTCTTCAGTGTCACATGATCCTTCAGAAATCACTATAATATGATGTTACTCACTATTATTATTATCAGTGTTGAAAACAGTTATGCACATTTATTTTTCAGGATTCTTTGATGAATAGAAAGTTCAAAAGAACAGCATTTATCTGAAATATAATCTTTTGTAACATTATAAATGTCTTTACTGTCACTTGATCAATTTATCAAACAATCCTTGATGAATAAAAGTATTGA
>JAPDVR010000009.1:50427455-50479955 GCA_026230005.1 Gila orcuttii | reverse complement strand
GATGGTTTCGGGAAACACGACTCGTTGAACTGATGATAACGACAGAACTTGTGACTATAGTTGATAACGCTGCTTTGGGAAACACACCCCAGATCAGCTTTAAGTTTAAAGCAGAGTTTATATCCAGTAAACCGTGAGATATCAGATACATCCATCACGCTGTGTGATTACCCATGAGCCCTCACTCTTCTGATTCACTGAGCTTCATGTTCAGCCCACAGTGTGCAGTCGGTCACATGATCCATGATATTTGTGTTTTGAGCATCACATGGGCCGAACATGAACTCCCGTGTGCTAATGCTTTATTACTGGAGGATGTGGAGGTATGTTTAAATAATGTTAATAATAGCTGGTGTTGGGTTATTACTCGTATCTTGATTTCCTTTAATCCTTACCCATAATTCCTTTATTCAGGGTGCAAAAAACATTATGTTTGGTGAAATTTCAGACATGAAACTAAAGAAACACAACAAAGTAAATGTAAAACTCTAGAACGAAACATAAAGAGCTGGTCAGTGTTTCATGTCTAAAGTTATACACAAATAAATATTAATTAGTGCTGGGCAACGATTAATCGCATATATTTATTATTATATTTATATTTATATTAAAGTTGCAGTTTTGAGAAAATGTTGACTTAGCCTGAAAATTTGAACAAGCACAACTTCCAGGTCCAACCCCCTTGCTCTCTGCTGCGCTACAGCCCTCCCTCCACAGCTCCTCCCCCACAGCTCCTCCCCCACAGCTCCTCCCTCCACAGCTCCTCCCTCCACAGCTCCTCCCTCCACAGCTCCTCCCCCACAGCTCCTCCCCCACAGCTCCTCCCTCCACAGCTCCTCCCCCACAGCTCCTCCCTCCACAGCTCCTCCCTCCACAGCTCCTCCCCCACAGCTCCTCCCTCCACAGCTCCTCCCTCCACAGCTCCTCCCTCCACAGCTCCTCCCCCACAGCTCCTCCCCCACAGCTCCTCCCTCCACAGCTCCTCCCCCACAGCTCCTCCCTCCACAGCTCCTCCCTCCACAGCTCCTCCCTCCACAGCTCCTCCCCCACAGCTCCTCCCTCCACAGCTCCTCCCTCCACAACTCCTCCCCCCACAGCTCCTCCCTCCACAGCTCCTCCCCCACAGCTCCTCCCTCCACAGCTCCTCCCCCACAGCTCCTCCCTCCACAGCTCCTCTCTCCACAGCTCCTCCCTCCACAGCTCCTCCCCCCACAGCTCCTCCCTCCACAGCTCCTCCCCCACAGCTCCTCCCTCCACAGCTCCTCCCTCCACAGCTCCTCCCTCCACAGCTCCTCCCCCACAGCTCCTCCCTCCACAGCTCCTCCCTCCACAGCTCCTCCCTCCACAGCTCCTCCCTCCACAGCTCCTCCCCCCACAGCTCCTCCCTCCACAGCTCCTCCCCCACAGCTCCTCCCTCCACAGCTCCCCCCTCCACAGCTCCTCCCTCCACAGCTCCTCCCCCACAGCTCCTCCCTCCACAGCTCCTCCCTCCACAGCTCCTCCCCCCACAGCTCCTCCCTCCACAGCTCCTCCCCCACAGCTCCTCCCTCCACAGCTCCTCCCCCACAGCTCCTCCCTCCACAGCTCCTCCCCCACAGCTCCTCCCCCACAGCTCCTCCCCCACAGCTCCTCCCTCCACAGCTCCTCCCCCACAGCTCCTCCCTCCACAGCTCCTCCCTCCACAGCTCCTCCCCCACAGCTCCTCCCTCCACAGCTCCTCCCTCTACAGCTCCTCCCCCACAGCGGAGCCTGCCGTGAACGCGCAGGCTAGTAAGCAGGACCACTGATGACGGCGGATTATAAACAGTTATGGAACATTCACTAATAGGGACGAAACATCAACAATATGCTTTACATTGACTATGGCCTGCCCATACTTTGACTACAAACTTGGTCCTCAAATCATTATGTATTTTGCAATACATGTAACTTTATAACGTTGCACTCTTTCTATAAGTTATAAATAGCTAGTAAAATAACGTTAAAGGATTAGTTCACTTTTAAAAAAAACGTTTGCTTATAATTTACTCACCCCCATGTCATCCAAGATGTCCATGTCTTTCTTTCTTCAGTCGAAAAAAAATTAAGGTTTTTGATGAAAACATTCCAGGCTTTTTCTCCATAATGGACGACACAAACGTTTCAAGGACCAAATGACAGTTTCAGTGCAGTTTCAAAGGGCTTTAAACGATACCAGACGATGAATAAGGGTCTTATCTAACGAAACGATCGGTCTTTTCAAAAATAAATAAAAAACTTTAAGTTTTATAAGCACAAATGCTCGCCTTGCTCTGTTCTGTGATGCACGTTCGTGACTCTCCTGTTTGAACTCGTTCATCAAAATGAACAAATCTTTTTTCGAATCATTTCGTTCGTTGAATGAACGAAATGACTCGAAAAAAGATTCGTTCATTTGGATGATCGAGTTCGAACAGGAGAGTCACGAACGACGGTACGCGCTCGCGCTGTGCAAGAGAGGGGTGATCAGTGCGTACACGAGCGTGATTGACACTGCTAAGACATTCCTCCTGGCTCTGATTGGTTGTTTCTGACCGGGAGCGGTGTATTTCTGCAAATGGCAATAGGACCACAGGGAGGAGCCAGAGGAGCTCGATTTTTTCCACAGATTATCTGTCTCATATTCTACTGTCAGGACATAATGACAGTTTTAACAAATATTTGTTTACAAAAGCTACCTACTGGAGCTTTAAACGCATATATAAATCGTATATATTTAAGAAATATTTGCATGTATATAATGTATATATATTTATAAATTGTTTTGTATTATATAGAAATAGAAATATGTTATATATAAATAACACATTTTTCTTAAATGTATACATGCATGTGTGTGTGTGTGTGTGTGTGTGTGTGTGTGTTTATATATACAAAATAATTATATCCAGTACACACACATTATGTGAACATAAACTTTTATGTTGGATGCGATTATTCGTTGCACAACCCTAATATTTATATTTCTAAAGTTTATTTTTTATTTAATTTGACATTAATTTGGGGGTGAGTGATGATGATGATGGTGAAGCTGTCATGTGATCCTCATGTTCATTGATGACCTCTGACCTCAGTGACACTGAGACTGGTTTGTTTTCCTGCAGCTCTTCAGAAATGTTTGACGAAGTGAACGGCGTTCAGGTGAGACTCATTTATACACAATCTGCATGAGGCCAGTTTCTCTAAATGATAATAAACCCATTAAGGAATACTTTTAAAGAAAACTTGACCGTAACGTTTCAATACCATTTGACCCTTGTGCGACCTTATGGACATTTGTGTCTTTTTCAGTTTAGTTTTTTTGATAATTTTGCCTGTGTTATTAATGCCAGCTGCATGAATTTTGGCACAGGTGTGTATTTTTATTGGAATTTTACTATTTCACCTTCATTTCCTTTTATAAATATATTTTACACTAGTAAAACACAATAGTTCCTCTCAGGACCTTCAGGACAATAACGTCCCCATTGAAACCCATTAAAACTGCTATTTTAAACCCTAGGGACATTTAACTATAAATGATGCAATCTTTGTTAACAGGCTTTCATTCTGTTGGCAAGACTTCATTTTTAATTTACATTTTTACTATTTTTTACCAGATGGTGCAATTTTCTCAGGTTTGACCTTTAAAGCAAAAACTCGCTTTATTCCTGTTTTCTGCTTCTGCATATTATAGAGCCAATTAGATAAATTATGCAGTGATAAGTGTGTGTGTGTTGGTATGGATGTCAGAGTGTGCTTTGGATGTGTGTAATAAATAAAAATTGTGTGTGTGTGCTTATAATATTTTAGAGAGAAAAACTCAACTGCAAATCACAAATCCAAAAGCTAATTTTTTGAGATATCAACCTTGATTTTCTAGCAGTTTTAGAGTTCAACATGTTTCATAAAATATTAATAAACTTAAACCAATATAACCAATATATTTGGTTTTACTTTTTAAACTTGTTTTACTTCAACAATAATCGGTAACACTTTATTTTACAGTGTCCTTGTTACACATCTTACATGTACATAGTAATAACAGTACATTATGCATAATTACATGCAACTAAACCCTAATCCTACCCTAACCCTATAGTAAGTACATGTAGTTAATTATTATTACTCAGCACTTAAATATATAATCACACTGTAACACTGACACCTTAAAATAAAGAGTAACCCGATACTCTGCCAATCTTCTTTAAAATGAGAAGAACTTAAGTCTGTGCTTCAGCGCTTCACATTTATGACACTGACATTTTTGTCCACTATGAACTTATGTGTAACTTTTTTGAATTGATACACCAGATTAATAACCCATGTGTGTGTCTGTGTGTGTGATTTCAGGATCTGAGTGTGTGACGTTCTCTTCTCTCGATGTGAACCGGCTCGACTCCAGTGCCTGAGTGTTCAGTGTTCATGAAGCTTCACACACACTGAACACACACACACTCTGGGACATCAGACTGTTACCGGGCCCGTGTGGTTCACGTGGGTCACATGACCTGGAAAAGACTTTGTGTTTCGTGTGTTCAGAGACTTCGTATGTTTTCTGTTTAACAGACTTTATAAATTATTTCAGTTTTAATGTCAGTAAGAGAGAGATGAATCACATCATACTTTAAAGGCCACGGATCAGTCCGTGTGTGTGTATGTGTGTGTGTGTGTGTGTGTGTGTGTGTGTGTGCGTGCGTGTGTGTGTGTGTGCGTGCATGTGCGTCTGTGTGTGTGTGTGTGCGTGCGTGCGTGCGTGCGTGCGTGTGTGTGTGTGTGTGTGTTTAACGGTGCATTCACAGCATGGCAGGATTACCATAATAATAATCATTTTATATACATATATAAATATATACACTGATGAGCCAAAACATTGACATCTGATCTACCCAGATATTAATATGTGGTTATGTTCTGAGATTATCGGCGATATTCTGTTCACCTGTGGCTGATTATAATGTTGTGGCTCATCAGTGTGTGTGTGTGTGTGTGTGTTTGTGTATATTCAACTCTAAAACTCACATTCTGAACTACTGTGATGTGAAGTTTAAGTTTAAAATAGATCAGAGATCCACTGCATTACATATTATTACTGTTACAATGATTCTGACATGATGTGAACGTCATATTGGTGTGTGTGTGCGTGTGCATGTGTGTGTGTGTGTAAGAGAGAGTGGGTGTGTGTGTGTGGATGTGCGTGTGTGTGTGTAAGAGCGATTGGGTGTGTGTGAGAGTGTGTGTGTGTGTGAGAGAGAGTGTGTGTGTGTGTGTGTGTGTGTGTGTGTGTGTGTGTGTGTGTGTGTGTGTGTGTGTGTGTGTGTAAGAGAGAGTGTGTGTGTGTGTGTGTGTGTGTGTGTGTGTGTGTGTGTGTGTGTAAGAGCGATTGGGTGTGTGTGTGTAAGAGCGATTGGGTGTGTGTGCGTGTGTGTGTAAGAGCGATTGTGTGTGTGTGTGTGTGTGCGCAAGTATTTCATGCGTCTGTTTCACATTGAACCCTGTAGAAAATGAAGTGATGATGTTTTATTGATATTGATGTAATATAACTTTATTCATATGATTAGCCTTTATAATTGAATCATGATGTTTCACACATTTATCATTGCATATGAGACTGATTGTAATGTTTTAATAAGAGAAAAGTGTAAAATCGCACTCGTTTAGTTTACACACACACTGGGACTCGTTCATTAATCTGATGTGTTTAATGAATCTCCGACTGTAAATACAGAAGCTTCGCTTGATCTGATCACGTGATTCAACTCAATTATTGTCTCACTTTGACGATTTCATGTGGAATTAAATCAGTGGCATAAACGAGTTATTCTCCGCTAATGTAGTGCGCAGACGCTCATTAGAGTTTTAACTGGTAACCATGAAGACCTGGGTTAAATCTGAAGTATTACACATTCATCCATCCGTCATTATTCAGATCAGATGTCTGGAAATATAGATTAGTTTACATGTTCGCCTCACATTATCGTTGTGTGTTTCGTGTTTTGGACCACATTGACTTTCATTCTATGGACAGAATATATTTCAGTATTCAAGAAAGAAGTTAATTTCATGTTTGGATGAACTATTCTTTATGTCCAGTTGAGAACAGTGTTTAGTGTCTGATTACAGGATTATTCTGACACAAGCATGTTGAGATTTGACCTGCTTTTGATGAAGTCTTTGTACATGTTTTGTTTTGCTTGTTAAATTTGATCAGTGTGTAAAAATATCATAATTCTAAATGTTTTACAGTGTTTGTGTAATTGTGTCAGTAATCTTCATTCTGATCGTTCACAATAAGACCAGGGACTTTAATTATGAGAGTCGATAGTTTTGGACTTTGATGCAAGATTTTCAAAAAAATAAATGAATACATTTAGCTTTAAATAAAATAAAGCAAAATTTGTTCATGTTTTGTGTTGGCATCATTCTGATGCAGGTTATTAGTATTAACTAAAACTATTAAAACATTTCTGCTATTGGAAACAATTGAAGTGGAAATAAAATAAGATGTAAAACTTGATCAAAACTGAAAATTAGAAATTTTGTCTTGGCTAATCACTGTAATAAGCTTAAGTTGGAGCACTAAAATTACTGAAAATATTTAAACAATTATATATGTTTTATATTAAAACTGTATATATTTAATATATATATATATATATATATATATATACAGTGCCTAGCATAAGTGAACACACCCATGCTAAAGTTGACTAAAAAGAGGAATAAAAAATCATCTTTTGGAAATTGATCTTAATGCCTTAATTTAAAAAATGAGGAAAAATCCAAACTTTAAGGACACCAATTTTCTTTGTGTATGAATAATGTATCATAAATAAATAAATGTTCTTCCTTAAAATACAGGGTGCATAAGTCAGGACACCCCTATGTTAAATTCCCATAGAGACAGCAGATTATTATTATTAAAGGCCAGTTATTTCATGGATCCAGGATAATATGCATCCTGATAAAGTTCCCTTGGGCTTTAGAGTTAAAATATCCCACATCATCATCATCACACACACTTCATCATATCTAGAGATTAGCATGGTGTTATTTCAGGCTAATAGCTGGTTTGATTTTCATTGAAAGATGATCTTATGGAAAGTTCCCCATGCCGATCTCTACTGAAATAAAAATAAATGATACCTAAATAGTGATATTAAAAAAAAACAATAGCACATCACAAAATTGCTAAAAACTTAAACTGAAATAAAAAAATACATATGAAATAAAAGCCATTCAAAATATAAAACAATATATAATAGTATATAAATAATAATAAAAAAACAATTTCAAACTATACTGAAAAAATAACAATAGATTAAATTGTGAACTATTATATTTTGTTTGTAAAAATGGGAAAATAAGTAATCATTGAGTAATTTAATGACATAAAAGTGGTGTTTAATTGTTATACAAAAGTTAATTTAAGCTCATTTCTTTTTCAGACTGGATTATTTTTATTACTGTATTGGGATTTTGGGATTTAATTGTCTTGAACATGATGCACAATACAAAACTCTTAATGGTCCTAAAATTGCCTTTGTTTTCTTGTGAAATACCATATATTTTATTTATTTATTTTTCTCATTTGCTGTTTGTCCTCTATTTATGTAAAATATATCACATGTTTGAGTGTTAAGGAGTGACATCATCATTAAGAGGTCGTGACCCCGCTCGGGTCATGATGAAGTTGTGACCTTTGACCTTCGATCATTATGGTGTCCCGTGTAACGAGCTCCTCATTAGAGTCTCGTATCACCATAGCAACTGCTCTTCTCTTCCTACATCATCATCATATACAGGCGTATTGACAGAACATGATTCTTGCTCTATGCATTTATATATATATATATACATATATTACATTTTTTTTATTATGTTTTAGTTTTCATTTAGTTTTAGGCTGCAAAAATGAAGAAATGTTGCCTTGGCAAATATATTAAATTATATTGTAGTTAATGTTAATATTCTGAATTAATTCAATTCAATTTTATTAATTTTTTTCATTTTCATATTTTCTTATTACTATTATTATTTTAGATATGTCTATATATATTGTTTTATTAAGTTTTAGTTTTTTAAGTTCATTTTAGGCTGCAAAAATTAATAATGTTGACTGGCAACTAGATTAAATATTATGTTTTTGTTAATATTTTCAATTAATTACATTTTATATATATATATATATATTATTATTATTATATTGTATATATTATATTATATTGTATTCAATTTTAAACTTAATTTTGTTGTGTTTTTGTCATTTTAGTTGTTAGTTTTAATTTATTTTAAAAATAAGAAGCTAAAATAACTAGCTAAAATACTATTATAGTTTGTGTTAATGTCCTCCACTGCAGCAGCACTTATATACACCAAAACTTAGTTTTATTCATATCTATATTCTGAAGGTTTTTATTGTGGGGTTTGTTCATAACATAATTTGCCTGCTTTTTATAACATTTTATTCCTAAAAACATGGAGATTTTTTTACAGTATTTTCTGATTTATGAAGAGAGAAAAGGAGAATAAAAAACAAAACAAAAAATCTGTCTTTATCCAATGTTCAGATTTCTGATCTGGAAATATATGCAAATTAGTGCATT
This sequence comes from Gila orcuttii, assembly GCA_026230005.1. NCBI lineage: Eukaryota > Metazoa > Chordata > Actinopteri > Cypriniformes > Leuciscidae > Gila > Gila orcuttii. The sequence continues at coordinate 50,471,352 of JAPDVR010000009.1, read as the reverse complement.
TTTATTAGATAATGTCCAATTTGCATATTGAAACATGATATTTCATAAATCGTGTAATACAAAACAATTATCTTAATGTACTGTGTTTAGTCACCTGATCAATATGGTGAGATCTGTTCATATTTTTACCCTACTCACTTGTCTTGCCTTAAAATTATGAAAATAATAATTGACCATTTCATTTTTATAGTGTTTGTTTTGTACACAGAAAGTCAAATGCTGATCAGAATTTTTGTGCACAAGATTATATGGCTTACATTTATATTGAAGAAACACAGCTGTCATTCTAACGACAGGCGTTAAACTGTGTTTTCACATAATTCATTCAGTCAGTCCATCAAATTATTCCAGATACACACACACACACAGTCAGACAGTGTTCACATGTTGTTTTCTGGTTTTAGAGTATGAAGGATTTGAAGGACTAAAATTGTTCTGCTGATGCTTTCGGCAGAAAGATGAAAACACACACACACACACACACACACACACACACAGAAGCATCTGAGTAACTGCAGGTGCTTTTCCATGTGTATTGCTTTCAAATGCAGGAATTATTTGTGTGTGTGTGTGTGTGTGTAAACTTCCCTCCAGGTGATTCCACATCAACACTGTTCTGCAGAGAATGTGTTTCGATGGATAGAGGGATAAAGAGAGAGAGAGAGAGAGATGTGTCTCCGCAGGCTATCTCTTCACTGGCTTCTGAACGAGACAGCGCTTCTGCTTATGTAAGTTGTTTTCATATGAGCCTTTTGGTGCACAATGAAAAACAACTTCTGAAAGTGTGTATAATCTCTCCACAGATTGTTTTTCACAGGATGAGTGTGTGAGAGAGAGAATAGCCATTGAGCCCGATCCAGAGAACAGGGTAACACTCTTCCAGCGACGTTCAACGTTATCTGGTCTTTAATAATGTTTTCAAAACGTAACAACAGAAACATTATTTAAACATTATTCAGTGTTTTGTTCTGAAATGTTTCAGTTGGACGTTCGTTTGTTGTTTTTAAAATGTTACTGTTTTCGGAATGTTCACAGAACATTCTAAAGTAACATTCAGAGAACATTCTAAAGTAACGTTCAGAGAACATTCTAAAGTAACATTCAGAGAACATTCTAAAGTAACGTTCAGAGAACATTCTAAAGTAACATTCAGAGAACATTCTAAAGTAACGTTCAGAGAACATTCTAAAGTAACGTTCAGAGAACATTCAAAAGTAACGTTCAGAGAACATTCTAAAGTAACATTCAGAGAACATTCAAAAGTAACGCTCAGAGAACATTCTTAAGTAACATTCAGAGAACATTCTAAAGTAACATTCAGAGAACATTCTAAAGTAACGTTCAGAAAACATTCAAAAGTAACGTTCAGAGAACATTCTAAAGTAACATTCAGAGAACATTCAAAAGTAACATTCAGAGAACATTCAAAAGTAACATTCAGAGAACATTCAAAAGTAACGCTCAGAGAACATTCTAAAGTAACATTCAGAAAACATTCAAAAGAAACATTCAGAGAACATTCAAAAGTAACATTCAGAGAACATTCAAAAGTAACATTCAGAGAACATTCAAAAGTAACGCTCAGAGAACATTCTTAAGTAACATTCAGAGAACATTCAAAAGTAACATTCAGAGAACATTATAAAGTAACGCTCAGAGAACATTCCAAAGTAACGCTCAGAGAACATTCTAAAGTAACATTCAGAGAACATTCAAAAGTAACATTCAGAGAACATTCTAAAGTAACGTTCAGAAAACATTCAAAAGTAACGTTCAGAGAACATTCTAAAGTAACGTTCAGAAAACATTCAAAAGTAACGCTCAGAGAACATTCTAAAGTAACATTCAGAGAACATTCTAAAGTAACATTCAGAGAACATTCAAAAGTAACGTTCAGAGAACATTATAAAGTAACGCTCAGAGAACATTCTAAAGTAACGTTCAGAGAACATTCAAAAGTAATGTTCAGAGAACATTCTAAAGTAACGCTCAGAGAACATTCTAAAGTAACATTCAGAGAACATTCTAAAGTAACGTTCAGAAAACATTCAAAAGTAACATTCAGAGAACATTCTAAAGTAACATTCAGAGAACATTCTAAAGTAACATTCAGAGAACATTCTAAAGTAACGTTCAAAAAACATTCAAAAGTAACATTCAGAGAACATTCAAAAGTAACGCTCAGAGAACATTCTTAAGTAACATTCAGAGAACATTCTAAAGTAACATTCAGAGAACATTCTAAAGTAACATTCAGAGAACATTCAAAAGTAACGTTCAGAGAACATTCAAAAGAAACATTCAGAGAACATTCAAAAGTAACATTCAGAGAACATTATAAAGTAACGCTCAGAGAACATTCCAAAGTAACGCTCAGAGAACATTCTAAAGTAACATTCAGAGAACATTCAAAAGTAACATTCAGAGAACATTCTAAAGTAACGTTCAGAAAACATTCAAAAGTAACGTTCAGAGAACATTCTAAAGTAACGTTCAGAAAACATTCAAAAGTAACGCTCAGAGAACATTCTAAAGTAACATTCAGAGAACATTCTAAAGTAACATTCAGAGAACATTCAAAAGTAACGTTCAGAGAACATTATAAAGTAACGCTCAGAGAACATTCTAAAGTAACGTTCAGAGAACATTCAAAAGAAACACTCAGAGAACATTCAAAAGAAACATTCAGAGAACATTCAAAAGTAACATTCAGAGAACATTCTAAAGTAACATTCAGAGAACATTCTAAAGTAACGTTCAGAAAACATTCAAAAGTAACATTCAGAGAACATTCTAAAGTAACATTCAGAGAACATTCTAAAGTAACATTCAGAGAACATTCTAAAGTAACGTTCAGAAAACATTCAAAAGTAACATTCAGAGAACATTCTAAAGTAACGCTCAGAGAACATTCAAAAGTAACGTTCAGAGAACATTCCAGAAGTAACGCTCAGAGAACATTCTAAAGTAACGCTCAGAGAACATTCTAAAGTAACATTGCCATAATGTTTAAATGATTTTACAATGGAATGTTCCATTAACGTTCACTTAAAGGTGCAGTGTGTGATTTTTAGCGACATCTAGCGGTTCGGCTGCGAGTTGCACTGAGGGCTCAGCCCACTGCTCACCCCTCCCTTTCGAAGAAGCTACGGTGTCTAACATGGGACAAACATATCGTCGTCTGAGACAGCAGAGAATAGGCAGAGTAAGCCAAGAGTGTGTAACATTGTCACTGTTTCTGTACCACAGTCCGTTATAAACCACATCATGGATAAAGTTTACAAAGCCATAGTTAGGTGACGATCAAGGGTCTTAATATAATATAATAATAGTAATCAGCTGATTGTCTCACAAACGTAACCAGCACATTTCCCCCACATAGCAAACCCATAATACAGCGAGGGAGAAGAACCACATGAAACTATGCAACTATATATTTTTTCTAACAGGGTAGTAAAAGTTTAGCTGGCTAAATATGAGCTGTTACTGTGGCTGAGCTGGTTAAAGCGTAAAGCCTTGTTTAAACTCGACGTGTCCGCATGAGCCCAAAGGTGCGCGCGGCAAAAATGGCATGATTGTAACAGCGCGCGCGCCTCCGCATCCCCTAGACACCGTTTACTACACACAATAGGCTTTTTTTCTCTGATTTTCAAAACTCTTCGCGATCGACTTAAAATGCTTCCAAGATCGACTTGTCGACCGCGATCGACGGGTTGGTGATTCCTGTAACGTTACTGTTTTACGGTCAATGACAAGAGTACTAATCAGCTGTCTCACGAACGTAACCAGCACATTTATCCCCACATAGCAAAGCCATAACACAGCGAGGGAGAAGAACTAAGTTACATGAAACAATCCAACAACATATTTTACACCACTGACAAGGGAAAAGTCACTACTCACGGTGTTCATGGCTTCTAGATTTCTGCTGCTTCTCTTTCAAGGTAGTGACGAAACGCGCTCTGTAGCGCTGTGTGTTCGCGTTCGGCTACGGTAGAAACATGACGTCACAATATGTCGACCTTCATAGAAGGGGGCGCCCGCGGTTATGGAGATATAAATGTCTCATTCTAAGGTAATACAAACATTACGGTTTATTAAGTAAGTTCTTTATACACCACTGAAAACATAGTTATGGATGTCATATTGCATTTCTGTTAATAGAATTTTACACATTGCACCTTTAACCAAGAAGAAAACATGTTTAAACATGTTTAAAAAACAAATGTTTTGAATGTTCAAAGAACATGTTTTCATAGCCGAGTGTTTTTGTCAGCAGTGAGAATGGAGAGATGGCGGTGTTTTCAGAGAGAGAGAGAGATTTGAACATCACTGAACTGAAGCAGAAACTGCTGAAATGTGTCTCAGTAAAGCTGCTTAAGAGCTGAAGCTTCACAGCCACAAACTCACACAACTTACAGGATTAATTAAGCAGAAAAGTGCTGACGCTTTACGAGAGAGATTCGGCACAGTTTCCTTTCTCTACGCGGCTCAGCTTCAGGAATATGAACGTACAAACACGTGTTATAATGCATAAATGACTGAATCCTGAAGGCCTGACGTCTGTTCATGATGTGCAGATATAACCTCACTAATTTTGTGATTTCTGATTTCATGATCCTGAAACACACATGCTTGTGACTGATTGCATTCATGTGATTTTTAAACTGCTCTCGTTTGACATTCAAACACACCTGGAGTGTGTGTGGTGCTGATGCGGTCGTCATGGCGACCAGGCTTCAGTGAGTAACAGGTGGAGGAATTTGAGCTGTCAGGAGGAATGATGGCGAATTAAGAGAAAAGAAACTTGTGTTTAGTATCGACTGAAAGCATGCGATTCCTCACGAGCTGGGAGAGAAGATCATTAAAACTGAAGATGATGAGACTGTGCTCTTCATCTCACACAGACTCCTCAGACATATGCTGTGTTTGTGATCATTTGATTTAGCTTGGAACTAAATAAAGCAACACACACACACACACACAGAGAGAAAGAGAGAGAGAGAAAACGCTCATCTGATTTGATTCAGTCTGGGTAAAAAACAAGAATTTTACTAACGTTCCCATGAAGTTATGAAAATATTATTTGTGAATGTTCTCAGAACAAAACGTCCAGTTTCTAAAATGTTTTAAAAATATTTAGTTAAATGTTATGTGAACGTAAAGTGAAGATTCCATTGTATCACTCTTCAAACATTACTGGAACGGGAGTTTTGAATGTTCTCTGAACGTTACAACTAGTAACATTTAAAAAACGTTAGACGAACATCCAACTGAAACATTTCAGAAATAAAACATTCCATGAAACATTTTGAGAACATTATTAAAGATCTGATAACTTTGAAGGAACATTCTGTTAATGTTTCTGGAAGAAGGTTTGTTCATAACTTTAGAGAACGTTTCCTGATAGTTGTGGAAAGTATCATAAACTTGCTCTTCAAAAAGGATGTTCTCATGCAAAATACATCAGAGAAGAAGAGAAACGGATCCACAGGAAGTGAGTTTATGCGTAAAACAAGAACTAATATCTGACAGTGCTCAGGAAAATAAAATTTTCACTTTGAATTAAATTTCTTTTTCTGACCACATTCTCGGTTTAAACATAAACTCACTTCATTTTAATAACTAACTACTTTAGTCAACATGAAGAACAATATATTTGTATAGCATTTATTCATCTTTGTTAACATAGTTAATACAAATATAATTGTTCATGCCAGTGCATAAACTAACGGGAACAGATACAACTTTTGATTTTAATAGAGTGTGTGTGTGTGCGAGAGTGCGTGTGTGCGCGTGTGTGTGTGTGTGTTTATCTGAAGGTTTCTCCATTAGCTGTGCTGTACAGACTCACTGGTGTGTGTTGACCTCTGTTATTAGCTGTGCATTAGACTGGAAGACAGGCAGAGAAATCTGATCCGGCCTCTCTCACACACACACACACACACACACACACACACACACACTCAGAGCCGATCGGATCCCAGTAATTCCTGCACTTCTCCCGGAATCAATATGAGTCGTGCCATCTGCCTTCAGCAAACACACATTCTCTCACACACACACGCACACACACACACACTCACACACACACACTCACACACATCATAAAAGCGCTTCATCAATGCTTCTTGAAGCTGCCAGAACTGCACATCATGTTCAGATCATCAGATGTGTTTTCATGGTTTAATATTCATGAGTATTAGAGAACGTAACGCTTTGATTCGACCTGAAACGATATTAAAACTCCACGGATAACTCGACTTCATCTGATCGAGTGAAACTCACGAATCAAAACATTGAAACTACACACAAGATCACATGATGATGACTAATGATTGAAGTCATAATCAGTTAATCACGATAGGATAAAATAGATTGACTGTAACTTACATAAAAATGACCATAGAACCAACGCTACATTTGATCATTCTGTAAACATTCAATTCAATTCACATTTATTTTTATAGCGCTTTTCACAATACACATCATTTCAAAGCAGCTTTACAGAACATTACAGTTTACAGTGATCTGTTATCAGAGGAAACTGTCTAAGTTATGTATTTCAGAAATGTACATATACAAAATCGCAGTTAGCGAAAAATTTTGTAATTTAAAGAATGTAGTAATTTAATGCAGAGACAATGAGCTCATTGAAGTAGTGAATCCATCATGGGAACGTTACTTTTGAATGTTCTGAAACAAGTTTCAGAAATAAAACATTCCACAATGTATAAATAATGTTGTGCTAATATTTTGAAAACATTATTAAAGGCAAGTTACCAGTGTTATAATCTCATGTGGACTTTTGGCGGGATTGGTTTTTAAATTGTTTCTTACTCCATACAAACATTTCTAAAATATTATAAAAGAGTGTAGCAGCACAGCTCTGACAGACAATAATTTGTTTGGAAAATTTGGTTACAGTTTATTTTAAGGTGTCAGTGTTACAGTGTAATTATATATTTAAGTGCTGAGTAATAATTATTAACTACATGTACTTACTATAGGGTTAGGGTAGGATTAGGGTTTGGTTGAGGGTTAGTTGCATGTAATTATGCATAATTTACTGATATTACTATGGTAAGTACATGTAACATATGTAACAAGGACACTAAAATAAAGTGTTACTGAAAATTTCAATCTGGTTTCCGTCCACTTCATAGCACAGAAACTGCACTCGTCAAAGTTACTAACGATCTGCTTATGGCAGCGGATTCTGGTCAGCTGACTTTACTTATTTTGCTCTATCTGAGAATCTTTGGTACAGTCTCACATAACATCTTCCTAGATATTTATTGACATTCCTTGATTTAGATCGTATCTTTCTGGTCGCTCTCAGTTTGTACAACTCAAAAACTTCAGATAGAAGCCATCGCATGGTGTTCCCCAAGGCTCGTTCTTGGGCCCTCTTTTATTCATCATTTATTTACTCCCGCTTGGACACATTTTTAGAAAGTACAATATTTATTTCCACCGGTCTTCCATGCTTACTTCTTTTTTTCCTCCACTTTCTCTGTCCAGCTGCTTAGCTGAAATTAAAAACTGCTTTTCATCAAATTTCCTTAAACTCAATAGTGGTAAAACTGAAATTCTCCTGGTAGGTCTTAAATCTACTCTGGCTAAATCTGATAGTTTCTCAGTCACTATTGACCAGGGCATAGTCTGGGTCTCGTCCTTGATAGCACCCTATTTTTTGAAGCTCACAATAATATTATTCATTCTGCATATTTTCATTTGTGAAACATAAACCGTCTTTATCCTTCTTTGTCAACGTAAATCAATGCCTTAGTTACATCACATATAGATTATTGCAATTCTCTTCTCTTTGGTCGTCCTTCTGAATTTCTAGACGAACTGCATGAATAACTCATTAAGCACATTTCTCCTGCTCTTCAACGCTTGCACTGGCTTCCGGTGAAATATTGAATTGATTTCTCCTTGCCTACAAAGCTCTTAATAATCTAGCTCCTTCATATCTTTCTGATCTTCTTCACATTTATATTCCTGTCCGTACCCTCAGCTCTTCTTCATCAATCTCTCTATTCCCTCCACGTGTTCGTCTGAGCAGGATTGGCTCTAGGGCTTTTAGTTATGCGAACTCTCTTCCCCTGGACTTTCGTTACAGCAACAGTCTTCACACGTTTAAATCTCGTCTTAAAACTTGTGTTTAAACTTATTTATGCTGGCACATGAATTGAGCAATATCTTATTCTTCAGTGTCTAATGTATATTATAGTATGCTTTGGCTATTGTTGTTACACTGATGCTTTTAGGAAGATTTGTAAGGTGACCTTCAGTGTCGTGAAATGTGCCTGTAAATAAAATGTATTATTATTATTATACATACATACATACAGAACATACATCAATACATCTATCAATACATCCATCCACCAATACACCTATCCATCAATACATCTATCCATCCATTCAAACAATACATCCATCCATCCATCAATAAATCCGCCATACATACATGCATACATACATACATGGTCGTTTAGCATTTCTAGCTGATAAAATGAAGACTAACCTGTGATGCTCAACACTGCTGTCCTCTCTTCTCTCTCTCTTTGAGCGTCTGCATGTATTTGATGATATAATGGTAGCAGGTGGCCTCAGATGAAGCGCTCTGAGTGTGTGTGAGATGTTTATCTGAGTGTGTGTGAGATGTTTATCTGAGTGTGTGTGAGATGTTTATCTGATGCCCAGGAGGGGGTTCGTGATGTGAAATAATCTGACACAGTGGAGGGAATGCTGGAGTTGTGCTGAGATGCTCATGTGTGTTTATTGAACAGGTTGTCTTTCGCTCTGAGCATGTGGGCAGACGTTCCAGTTCACAACACAAACTGACCAAGGTCAATCTCTTTATTTCCTTGATTTAAACTTTAACCCTCCCGTTGTTTTGAACTGGGTACAACCCAGCTGACAGGGAAAGTTCTGACAAGATTCTCCAAAGTTATGAGGAAACATTCTTCCAGTAACATTAATAGAACATTTGTTGTTGTTTTTTATCTGGTCTTTAATAACATTCAGAGAACATTCAAAAGTAACATTCAGAAACCATTCAAAAATATAATTTAGAGAACATTCTAAAGTAACATTCAGAGAACATTCAAAAGTAACGTTCAGAGAACATTCCAAAAGTAACGTTCAGAGAACATTCTAAAGTAACATTCAGAAAACATTCAAAAGTAACGTTCAGAGAACATTCCAAAAGTAACATTCAGAGAACATTCTAAAGTAACATTCAGAGAACATTAAAAGTAACGTTCAGAGAGCATTCTAAAGTAACGCTCAGAGAACATTCTAAAGTAACGTTCAGAGAACATTCAAAAGTAACGTTCAGAAAACATTCCAAAAGTAACGTTCAGAGAACATTCTAAAGTAACATTTAGAGAACATTCAAAAGTAACGTTCAGAGAACATTCTAAAGTAACATTCAGAAAACATTCAAAAGTAACGTTCAGAGAACATTCCAAAAGTAACGTTCAGAGAACATTCCAAAAGTAATGTTCAGAGAACATTCTAAAGTAACATTTAGAGAACATTCAAAATTAACGTTCAGAGAACATTCTAAAGTAACGTTCAGAGAACATTCTAAAGTAACGCTCAGAGAACATTCTAAAGTAACGTTCAGAGAACATTCAAAAGTAACGTTCAGAGAACATTCCAAAAGTAACGTTCAGAGAACATTCCAAAAGTAACGTTCAGAGAACATTCTAAAGTAACGCTCAGAGAACATTATAAAGTAACGCTCAGAGAACATTCAAAAGTAACGTTCAGAGAACATTCCAAAAGTAACGTTCAGAGAACATTCCAAAAGTAACGTTCAGAGAACATTCTAAAGTAACGTTCAGAGAACATTCAAAAGTAACGCTCAGAGAACATTCTAAAGTAACGCTCAGAGAACATTCTAAAGTAACGTTCAGAGAACATTCAAAAGTAACGTTCAGAGAACATTCCAAAAGTAACGTTCAGAGAACATTCAAAAGTAACGTTCAGAGAACATTCTAAAGTAACGCTCAGAGAACATTATAAAGTAACGCTCAGAGAACATTCAAAAGTAACGTTCAGAGAACATTCCAAAAGTAACGTTCAGAGAACATTCTAAAGTAACGTTCAGAGAACATTCAAAAGTAATGTTCAGAGAACATTCTAAAGTAACGCTCAGAGAACATTCTAAAGTAACATTCAGAGAACATTCAAAAGTAACGTTCAGAGAACATTCCAAAAGTAACGTTCAGAGAACATTCTAAAGTAACGTTAAGAGAACATTCAAAAGTAACGTTACGAGAACATTCAAAAGTAACGTTCAGAGAACATTCCAAAAGTAACGTTCAGAGAACATTCTAAAGTAACGTTCAGAGAACATTCAAAAGTAACGCTCCGAGAGCATTCTAAGGTAACGCTCAGAGAACATTCAAAAGTAACAATCAGAGAACATTCCAAAAGTAACGTTCAGAGAACATTCCAAAAGTAACGTTCAGAGAACATTCTAAAGTAACGTTCAGAGAACATTCTAAAGTAACGCTCAGAGAACATTATAAAGTAACGTTCAGAGAACATTCAAAAGTAACGTTCAGAGAACATTCCAAAAGTAACGTTCAGAGAACATTCAAAAGTAACGTTCAGAGAACATTATAAAGTAACGTTCAGAGAACATTCAAAAGTAACGTTCAGAGAACATTCCAAAAGTAACGTTCAGAGAACATTCAAAAGTAACGTTCAGAGAACATTATAAAGTAACGTTCAGAGCACATTCAAAAGTAACGTTCAGAGAACATTCCAAAAGTATCGTTCAGAGAACATTCAAAAGTAACGTTCAGAGAACATTCCAAAAGTATCGTTCAGAGAACATTCAAAAGTAACGTTCAGAGAACATTCCAAAAGTATCGTTCAGAGAACATTCTAAAGTAATGTTCAGAGAACATTCAAAAGTAACGTTCAGAGAACATTCTAAAGTAACGCTCAGAGAACATTCTAAAGTAACGTTCAGAGAACATTCAAAAGTAACGTTCAGAGAACATTCCAAAAGTAACGTTCAGAGAACATTCTAAAGTAACGTTAAGAGAACATTCAAAAGTAACGTTCAGAGAACATTCTAAAGTAACGCTCAGAGAACATTATAAAGTAACGCTCAGAGAACATTCAAAAGTAACGTTCAGAGAACATTCCAAAAGTAACGTTCAGAGAACATTCCAAAAGTAACGTTCAGAGAACATTCTAAAGTAACGTTCAGAGAACATTCAAAAGTAACGCTCAGAGAACATTCTAAAGTAACGCTCAGAGAACATTCTAAAGTAACGTTCAGAGAACATTCAAAAGTAACGTTCAGAGAACATTCCAAAAGTAACGTTCAGAGAACATTCAAAAGTAACGTTCAGAGAACATTCTAAAGTAACGCTCAGAGAATATTATAAAGTAACGCTCAGAGAACATTCAAAAGTAACGTTCAGAGAACATTCCAAAAGTAAAGTTCAGAGAACATTCTAAAGTAACGTTCAGAGAACATTAAAAAGTAATGTTCAGAGAACATTCTAAAGTAACGCTCAGAGAACATTCTAAAGTAACATTCAGAGAACATTCAAAAGTAACGTTCAGAGAACATTCCAAAAGTAACGTTCAGGGAACATTCTAAAGTAACGTTCAGAGAACATTCAAAAGTAACGTTCAGAGAACGTTCTAAAGTAACGCTCAGAGAACATTCTAAAGTAACGCTCAGAGAACATTCAAAAGTAACATTCAGAGAACATTCCAAAAGTAACGTTCAGAGAACATTCCAAAAGTAACGTTCAGAGAACATTCTAAAGTAACGTTCAGAGAACATTCTAAAGTAACATTCAGAGAACATTCTAAAGTAACGCTCAGAGAACATTCTAAAGTAACAGTCAGAGAACATTCAAAAGTAACGTTCAGAGAACATTCCAAAAGTAACGTTCAGAGAACATTCTAAAGTAACGTTCAGAGAACATTCAAAAGTAACGCTCAGAGAGCATTCTAAAGTAACGCTCAGAGAACATTCAAAAGTAACAATCAGAGAACATTCCAAAAGTAACGTTCAGAGAACATTCCAAAAGTAACGTTCAGAGAACATTCTAAAGTAACGTTCAGAGAATATTCTAAAGTAACGCTCAGAGAACATTCAAAAGTAACGTTCAGAGAACATTCAAAAGTAACGTTCAGAGAACATTCCAAAAGTAACGTTCAGAGAACATTCAAAAGTAACGTTCAGAGAACATTATAAAGTAACGTTCAGAGAACATTCAATAGTAACATTCAGAGAACATTATAAAGTAACGTTCAGAGAACATTCAAAAGTAACGTTCAGAGAACATTCCAAAATTATCGTTCAGAGAACATTCAAAAGTAATTTACTCATAATGTTTGAAGAATGATGAAATGGAATTTTCACTTAACGTTTGAATAACCAAACAAAATAAAAACGTTTTAAAACATTTAGAATACGTGAAAGTTCAGAGAACATTCAGAAGTAATGTTTTTTATAACTTAATAGGAACATATTTTGGTAGCTGGGAACTTTTGATTTCTGACACCCCATTGATTTTGATTGATTCCATACAATTTGTCAAAAATCACTACGAAAAAAAACTAAATTAAATGTGTAAAATGAGTTTCTCTCACGCTTCTTTTCAGTGCTGCATCGGACTAGTAACTAGAATACAAAAAACAACCAATTTTATTAGTCATTTTCAAGTTTTTTCTTGTATTTTATATTTTGGTCCTTGGCAAGCTACAGTAAAAAAAAAAAAAATTCAAAGTGTTGATTTTTGATGGATTGAATGGAAACCAGTGGTGGTTCAGTTTGACCCCATCACCATCGATTCAACCCATGCCTCTCCAAAACACTTAGCATGAACATTCATGAGCCTGAATGACAAAAAGTCATAAAAGAAATAAACAGTTAACCAGCATCTTTCAAGCATTTTACAGATCAGGTTTGGGTCAAATTGATCCCCAACTCAACTGTTGGGTTAAACTTATAGAACAGGGTCATGTTCAAGCTCAAACCGGTGCGCAAAGTTTTGCTACGGTTTCCGGGTTGAACGACATGTTTCCTAGAAACGGTGTGTAACGTTGTGTGTGATACGTTTTCTCTTGTTTGGTGGCTGTGTCAAAAATGTCCGCCCAATCAGCAGCAACATGTGTATAAACACACGGTATTAAAGACACAGCTCGCACAACGCGTCCAAGTAAAGTCGTTTACAAATGTGTCAGCTCGGCATACGCAACCATTGAAGATATAAGAAGACATGCTTGTCGTAAGAGTTTTATAGTAAAAATAGGCAATATCAACAGTGATCAGCAATAATAGTCTCAAAGGAAAGAAGTGGATTATCCTTCACATGAAATGTTTGTCTTTTCATCCTGAAATGCGAGGCAAATGTTGGATCACAATAATTAGGAACCAGTTTCCACAAACTGTTTCCACAAAATCCCATCGAGCGTATTTTGCAGTATTAAACACGTATTTATACTGTTTCATCAGGCTCTGAAAATTCTTTAAAAAGAACACAAAGAATGTCCTTCTCAGCTGCCGTAGCTGCAACTCTTGCGTCATCAGAACAGGGAGTTCAACGCACCACCGTTTCCGTTTAAAAAAAAAAACGTTTCGCAACTTTGTGTCGGGGCTGAACGCAGTCCTGATCAACACGCCGGTCTGACCAATGGCAGCGCAGGGAGAAAGCAGGAACTCAATCTGATTGGCTGTTCGGGATAAGTTACAGTGTGATCTCTTTCATTGGCTATCTCAGTTCTACACTCCAAATAATGGCGTTCTTTCTCAGTGTTTCTGTCTCGTTTTCCAGCACAAATATCTCAGCATTCTTAATCAAGATACATTTACTGGAGAAGCAAAATAACTGAAGATATTAAGTCTTGTTTAATGAAAAATGTATCAAAATAAAGTGAGTTTGTGCTTAAAACAATAATAATATCTGCCAATGGAGTCTTGTTTTGCTTTTGAATTGTTGATTTCTCTGACGGCTTGTTTTAAGCACAAACTGTTGATTTGTTGCAGTGTAAAGTTATTTCTGCGCAGGAGAATGAAGCGTTTATCAGTAAACGAGCGAGGGAACGTCCTCAGGCTTCTCTGACAGAGTCCCGTGTGAATAATGTGATCAGATGTTTCTGCAGATAAACACGTTATAAACGCTTTACTGTGTGAGAACATGATGAAGGACGAACACCTTTATTCTTTCTGTCCTTCAGGCTTCATTTACTTCCTGGGAAATTGCTTTCTGAAAGGAATTATATCACCAGAAATTATCTTTATCCCTTTTAATTTAGAAATATAAAGACCTCTTCAGTTCAAAAAGAGCATTCACTGAAATTATTCATTTGTGAATCTATAATCTCATGCAGACAAATTTTTACTATCATAAAATCTGTCCCATACTGATATATATATATATATATATATATATATATATATATAAAATTTTTTTTCAGTTTTAGCCATTTTACCACTTAAGCTTTTCACTACTGGTGGTCCATATAGTGATTATATATAAATCTAGTGATGATGTACGTCCTTTTCTGTTATTTTAAAATTATTTTTATACTGTTATTGAATTTATTAATATTTTGAATTGCATTTGTTATTATATTTAAATTTTATTTTTCAGTTTAATTTGAGTATTTTTGTTATGTTTTTCGTCTTTTTTTCCCGTCATGTTTCTATTATTTTTGTTTTAGTTTTAGGAAATTACTATTTCTACTTAAACAAAAATTTTAAATGTTGCCCTGGTGACTAACTGAAATATATAAGTTACACTTTAGTAACACTTTACAGTAAGGTTTCATTTGATAACATTAGTTATCTATATCATATATATATATATATATATATATATATATATATATATATATATATATATATATATATATTAGTTAAAATGAACTAACAATGAACAACATTTATTAATCTTATTTATTGTTAATCTCAGCATTTACTAATACATCATTAATTAAAGCACTGTGAACTAACATGAACATTTCTATTAACTAACATTAACAAAGATTAATAAATGCTGTAAAATGTATTGCTCATTGTTAGTTTATGTTAGTTAACAAATTAGACCTCATTGTACAGTGTTACCTCTATATTTTATATATTTTATATTTCAATATCCAAAACTGATATATTTTTAATATTAATCGTTTTAGTTTTAGTTAACAATAACAACAGTCAGTAAATGTATTCTGTCCCGTTTCCCTCGGCTCCAGCTCCCATGATGCTCTGCTGGAAAACAAACAAGCTGTGTGAGCGCGAGTGTGTGTATCTGTGTTTGTGCAGTTGTGTTTGACGAATGTCATGTGATTGTGTGTGTGTGTGTGTGTGTGTGTGTGTGTGTGTGTGTGTGTGACTGACAGCAGTGTCCCTTTAGAATCGACCCAGATTGAGTGTATGTGTGTGTGTGTATATGTGTGTGTGTGTATGTGTGTGTGTGTGTGTGAGAGTGTGAGTGTGAGTGTGTGTGTGTGAGATATTTGAATGTTGTATTAACGAGATTAAACGCCTCATGATTTTACTTTCTGAATCAGATTCATGTTTGAGTTTTATCAACATTTCAATCATAGTGAAGGATAAACACATAAAGTTTCTTTCTAGGTAAAATGAATATGGACAGATGATCAGAAATCATAAACCAAAGCTGGAAGTGAAGAAGATCGGGTGTGTTTGTGCTAAACTATCATATCTGACCTTAGAAGACTTGAAATACTGTACCTTTTCATATTGTGTGTGTTTTTTTCTCAGATGTGTTCTCTATAAACTCCTCCTCTACATGTTTTTCTCTGAAGGTGAGGAAATGATGTCATTTTTGTGTGAACTATCCCTTTAATTATAACCACGAACTATAGAAAACAGCATCAGAGCAGGCAATGACCTTTAGACCTTAGATGAAATCCATCATCATCATCATCATCATCATCATCATCATCATCAGTTTAACAGTAATTCCCTTTTAGATCTGGTCAGATGAATATGGAAGCTTCCTCCCCATAAGAAAAATATCATGCTTTTGTTAATCATAATTATGACATTAAAGTCAAAATGCTAAGCCATAATTAAAACTAAATTAAATATAAATGTAACTGTGAAATTAAAGTCGAAATTAAGAATTTCTGTCATAAATTATATTTTAGATCACTTTTAAGTCATAATTTTGACTTTTCATCTCATAAATAAATGATGTCATAATTTCGACTTTTTAATTTCATAATTATGACTTAGTATGTCATTAATTTTGACTTAAGTTTTGCCATGACTTTTGCCAATTTATGTCATGACTAGTATGTCACAGTTTTGACTTTTCATGTAGTCAGATTAGCCAAAGCCCATTTCCTCCATATAAGAAAAACAAATCAAGCTTTTTTAAATCATAATTATGACATTCAAAGTATATAATACTATATTTATAACTTTCTGTCATAATAATTATGGCATTTTAGATCATACTAACGACGTTTGTCATCATTTTGACTTTTCATCTCATAAATATGACGTCAGAATTTCGATTTAATATGATGTCATTAATTTCGACTTTATCTCATATTTTCAACTTTTGTCAATTTATGTCATGACTAGTAGGCTATGTCACATTCTGACTTATGTCACAATTATGACTTTTAATGATGTAGTCAGATTTACCGAAGCATGATTTTTCTCTCATGTAGCAGGAATTGGCTTTTCCATATGACGGAGATTATGTAAATTAGTTTATAAAGACTTTAGAGCTGCTGCTGATGTTTGATCAAATAATAAAAGGGATGCAGAAAGGAAACGCCTTTCAGATCGATCACACACACACACACACACACACACACGCGCGCGCGGAGATCTATTACAGAACGCGCCCAACCCACTTCAGTCAGAGAGAGAGAGAGAGAGAGAGAGAGACAGACAGACAGAGAGACACACAGAAACACGCGCGCGCATCTGTCTTCCTCTCTCAGCTCAGCTCTCATCAGCATCATCTTCTTCTTCGCGGGAAATCCTCCTCCTCCTCATCATCATCATCAGTGTTTCCCGGTACCGGCGCGATGCGCGATGGGTCAGACGTGCGGACACTCGCTGCTGTGCCGTAACCATCAGTACCAGAACCAGTACCAGAACACAGAACTGTGAGTACCAGAACCAGAACACAGAACTGTGAGTACCAGAACCAGAACACAGAACTGTGAGTACCAGAACTCGAGCTGATCACAGATGTAGCGTTGCGGTCGCGTCGCGTCTGTCGTGCGTCTTCAGCATCAGATCCTCGTGAGAAACGATCACATCCCGGACCAGAAGCAGATTCACACACTTGTTCACTTTGGACTCCGTGCATAAAGTACCATGGTACTACTGGTACTTCCAGAATTAACCATTAAAGTACCATGGTATTCAAAGTTACTTCACAGAACCCTTAACAAACACTTGTTCTAAAAACGTTTGGCTAATGTTCACATTACGTTACGAAAACGTTCTTGTCAGAAGTTTTGAGGACGTTCAGTGTCCAATTTACCACAGTAATACCATGGTGCGTTACAGAGTTTTGTTTTCTCTGAAATAGTGTTTATGGTGTTTATGTCTCATTTGTTTGCTTTTTCAGCGCGAAATCTGTTGGTCTTGGCATAGGTTTCTGAGAGTGTATGAAATATGAGCTGGACATGTTCTTGAGAGATTCTCCTGTATGATGTGAAGAGCAGCTCTGAGTGTTTGACTTCATGTCTCGGCAAATCTGAGTGCAATTCAGTTACTTTTTATATAATGTGGTTTTGTGCAGGTTAAATGTTCTAATGTAGTGAAACATCATGACAATTGTCTCGTGAGGATGTTTGATGTGGGAAAAGATTCATAAACGGTCCCGATGTTGATCTGTAAATCTAATGATCTGATTGTTGAGTTTGAGGCGGATTATGAGATATGAAAGATCATAAACCTGATAGAAGAACACTGGAAGTCTATGAGACGAGCTCTAATAGTGTCCAACAAACCTGTGTGTGAGTGTGTGTGTGTGTGTGTGAGAGAGAGAGAGAGAGAGAGAGAGTGTGTGTGTGTGTGTGTGTGTGTGTGTGTGTGTGTGTGAGAGAGAGAGAGAGAGAGAGAGAGAGAGAGAGAGTATGAGAGAGATTGTGTGTGTGTGTGTGTGAGAGAGAGTGTGTGTGTGTGTGTGTGTGTGTGTGTGTGTTTGTGTGTGTGTGTGTGTGTGTGTGTGAGAGAGAGAGAAAGTGTGTGTGTGAGAGAGTGTGTGTGTGTGTGTGTGTGTGTGTGAGAGAGAGAGAGAGAGAGAGTGTGTGTGTGTGTGTGTGTGAGAGAGAGAGAGAGAGAGTGTGTGTGTGTGTGTGTGTGTGTGTGTGTGTTTGTGTGTGTGTGTGTGTGTGTGTGTGAGAGAGAGTGTGTGTGTGTGTGTGTGAGAGAGAGAGAGAGAGAGAGATAGAGAGAGAGTGTGTGTGTGTGTGTGAGAGAGAGAGAGAGAGAGAGAGAGAGAGTGTGTGTGTGTGAGAGAGAGAGAGAGAGAGAGAGAGAGAGTGTGTGTGTTTTATTGTGGCAGGTGTGTTCAGTTCTAAACTTTATTATCAGCAGAATCTCAAGCGAAGGCGTATCAGCAGAGAATGAATCATCTCTCTCTCTGAGTCTATTTTAGTCGAAGATGCTCACGTTTCTGAAACTATACCTCTGTCTCGCTCCCTTTATTTTTCTCTCTTTTATTTGGTTTGTATCATGTCAGATCAACATGAACTCAACATTAACTCTCTTTACTTTCCTAATTCATGCTCCTGGTCTTATTGTGAATCATTCATCAGTGAACCAATTGTAATAACTCTAATGGATAAAATCAACTTCATTAAATCACCCCCCCCCCCCCCCCCCCCCCCCCCATGAATGTGTGAGACTACACAAGTTGCTCTCTCTTACATAATTTGCAGAGGTGGACAGTAACAATTTACTTGAGTACAGTTTTTGAGTATCTGGACTTTTCTGGAAACTTGTTACTTTAACTTCATTAAATTTGAAGGACAAATATCTTATTCTTTACTCCACTACATTTCTGTCAATATCTTGAGTAGAAAGTAGTTATGTTAGTCAGGGCATGACATTTTTCGCCTCTAAAACATGAATTTTTTGTTTGCGTGTGACAGACAGCCTATCAGTGATCACTCTTAGGGTCACATGTCGTCAAGTTCGATTTCTCTACTAGTGATCTGTGAGAGACAGTATCGTTGTCACAACTAACGGTTTGAAAGTTTTGTTTTCATGGCAAATAAGTATTCCTGTTGTGCTGTTTGTTAAAGCAGTATTTTTATAATTTTTATAGTATTTTTATAATAGTATCATTATTTCTGTGATACAACATTTCAAATGGTCATAGAAGTACTGGGATAAAAGTTTAAAGCAGTATTTCTGTTGTGCGGTTTGTTTAAGCAGTGTTTCTGTTGTGCGGTTTGTTAAAGCAGTGTTTCTGTTGTGCGGTTTGTTAAAGCAGTGTTTCTGTTGTGCGGTTTGTTAAAGCAGTATTTCTGTTGTGCGGTTTGTTAAAGCAGTA
The DNA here is from genome assembly GCA_026230005.1 of Gila orcuttii. NCBI lineage: Eukaryota > Metazoa > Chordata > Actinopteri > Cypriniformes > Leuciscidae > Gila > Gila orcuttii. Next base: position 50,451,796 of record JAPDVR010000009.1, on the reverse strand, counting down.
TTTCTGTTGTGCGGTTTGTTTAAGCAGTATTTCTGTTGTGCGGTTTGTTTAAGCAGTATTTCTGTTGTGCGGTTTGTTAAAGCAGTGTTTCTGTTGTGCGGTTTGTTAAAGCAGTATTTCTGTTGTGCGGTTTGTTAAAGCAGTATTTCTGTTGTGCGGTTTGTTAAAGCAGTATTTCTGTTGTGCGGTTTGTTTAAGCAGTATTTCTGTTGTGCGGTTTGTTAAAGCATTGTTTCTGTTGTGCGGTTTGTTAAAGCAGTATTTCTGTTGTGCGGTTTGTTAAAGCAGTGTTTCTGTTGTGCGGTTTTGCGGTTTGTTAAAGCAGTGTTTCTGTTGTGCGGTTTGTTAAAGCAGTGTTTCTGTTGTGCGGTTTGTTAAAGCAGTATTTCTGTTGTGCGGTTTGTTTAAGCAGTATTTCTGTTGTGCGGTTTGTTAAAGCAGTATTTCTGTTGTGCGGTTTGTTAAAGCAGTGTTTCTGTTGTGCGGTTTGTTTAAGCAGTATTTCTGTTGTGCGGTTTGTTTAAGCATTATTTCTGTTGTGCGGCTTGTTAAAGCAGTATTTCTGTTGTGCGGTTTGTTAAAGCAGTATTTCTGTTGTGCGGTTTGTTAAAGCAGTATTTCTGTTGTGCGGTTTGTTAAAGCAGTGTTTCTGTTGTGCGGTTTGTTTAAGCATTGTTTCTGTTGTGCGGTTTGTTTAAGCATTATTTCTGTTGTGTGGTTTGTTAAAGCAGTATTTCTGTTGGGCGGTTTGTTTAAGCAGTGTTTCTGTTGTGCGGTTTGTTAAAGCAATATTTTTGTTGTGCGTTTTGTTTAAGCAGTATTTCTGTTGTGCGGTTTGTTAAAGCAGTATTTCTGTTGTGCGGTTTGTTTAAGCAGTGTTTCTGTTGTGCGGTTTGTTAAAGCAGTATTTCTGTTGTGCGGTTTGTTAAAGCAGTGTTTCTGTTGTGCGGTTTGTTAAAGCAGTATTTCTGTTGTGCGGTTTGTTAAAGCAGTGTTTCTGTTGTGCGGTTTGTTAAAGCAGTATTTCTGTTGTGCGGTTTGTTAAAGCACTATTTCTGTTGTGCGGTTTGTTAAAGCAGTATTTCTGTTGTGCGGTTTGTTTAAGCAGTGTTTCTGTTGTGCGGTTTGTTAAAGCAGTATTTCTGTTGTGCGTTTTGTTAAAGCAGTATTTCTGTTGTGCGGTTTGTTTAAGCAGTATTTCTGTTGTGCGGTTTGTTAAAGCAGTATTTCTGTTGTGCGGTTTGTTAAAGCAGTGTTTCTGTTGTGCGGTTTGTTAAAGCAGTATTTCTGTTGTGCGGTTTGTTAAAGCAGTATTTCTGTTGTGCGGTTTGTTTAAGCAGTGTTTCTGTTGTGCGGTTTGTTAAAGCAGTATTTCTGTTGTGCGTTTTGTTAAAGCAGTGTTTCTGTTGTGCGGTTTGTTTAAGCATTATTTCTGTTGTGCGGTTTGTTTAAACAGTATTTCTGTTGTGCGGTTTTGTTAAAGCAGTATTTCTGTTGTGCGGTTTGTTAAAGCAGTGTTTCTGTTGTGCGGTTTGTTTAAGCATTATTTCTGTTGTGCGGTTTGTTAAAGCAGTATTTCTGTTGTGCGGTTTGTTAAAGCAGTATTTCTGTTGTGCGGTTTGTTAAAGCAGTGTTTCTGTTGTGCGGTTTGTTAAAGCATTATTTCTGTTGTGCGGTTTGTTTAAGCAGTATCTCTGTTGTGCGGTTTGTTAAAGCAGTGTTTCTGTTGTGCGGTTTGTTAAAGCATTGTTTCTGTTGTGCGGTTTGTTTAAGGATTATTTCTGTTGTGCGGTTTGTTAAAGCAGTATTTCTGTTGTGCGGTTTAAGCAGTATTTCTGTTGTGCGGTTTGTTTAAGCAGTATTTCTGTTGTGCGGTTTGTTTAAGCAGTGTTTCTGTTGTGCGGTTTGTTAAAGCAGTGTTTCTGTTGTGCGGTTTGTTAAAGCAGTGTTTCTGTTGTGCGGTTTGTTAAAGCAGTGTTTCTGTTGTGCGGTTTGTTTAAGCATTATTTCTGTTGTGCGGTTTGTTTAAGCATTATTTCTGTTGTGCGGTTTGTTTAAGCAGTATTTCTGTTGTGCGGTTTGTTTAAGCATTATTTCTGTTGTGCGGTTTGTTAAAGCAGTATTTCTGTTGTGCGGTTTGTTTAAGCAGTATTTCTGTTGTGCGGTTTGTTAAAGCAGTATTTCTGTTGTGCGGTTTGTTAAAGCAGTGTTTCTGTTGTGCGGTTTGTTAAAGCAGTGTTTCTGTTGTGCGGTTTGTTAAAGCAGTATTTCTGTTGTGCGGTTTGTTTAAGCAGTATTTCTGTTGTGCGGTTTGTTTAAGCAGTGTTTCTGTTGTGCGGTTTGTTAAAGCAGTGTTTCTGTTGTGTGGTTTGTTAAAGCAGTGTTTCTGTTGTGCGGTTTGTTTAAGCATTATTTCTGTTGTGCGGTTTGTTTAAACAGTATTTCTGTTGTGCGGTTTGTTAAAGCAGTGTTTCTGTTGTGCGGTTTGTTAAAGCAGTGTTTCTGTTGTGCGGTTTGTTTAAGCATTATTTCTGTTGTGCGGTTTAAGCAGTATTTCTGTTGTGCGGTTTGTTAAAGCAGTATTTCTGTTGTGCGGTTTGTTAAAGCAGTGTTTCTGTTGTGCGGTTTGTTAAAGCAGTATTTCTGTTGTGCGGTTTGTTAAAGCAGTGTTTCTGTTGTGCGGTTTGTTAAAGCAGTATTTCTGTTGTGCGGTTTGTTTAAGCAGTATTTCTGTTGTGCGGTTTGTTAAAGCAGTGTTTCTGTTGTGCGGTTTGTTAAAGCAGTATTTCTGTTGTGCGGTTTGTTAAAGCAGTAGTTCTGTTGTGCGGTTTGTTTAAGCAGTATTTCTGTTGTGCGGTTTGTTTAAGCAGTATTTCTGTTGTGCGGTTTGTTAAAGCAGTGTTTCTGTTGTGCGGTTTGTTAAAGCAGTATTTCTGTTGTGCGGTTTGTTTAAGCAGTATTTCTGTTGTGCGGTTTGTTTAAGCAGTATTTCTGTTGTGCGAGCAGTATTTCTGTTGTGCGGTTTGTTAAAGCAGTGTTTCTGTTGTGCGGTTTGTTAAAGCAGTATTTCTGTTGTGCAGTTTGTTAAAGCAGTATTTCTGTTGTGCGGTTTGTTTAAGCAGTATTTCTGTTGTGCGGTTTGTTTAAGCATTATTTCTGTTGTGCGGTTTAAGCAGTATTTCTGTTGTGCGGTTTGTTAAAGCAGTATTTCTGTTGTGCGGTTTGTTTAAGCAGTGTTTCTGTTGTGCGGTTTGTTAAAGCAGTATTTCTGTTGTGCGGTTTGTTTAAGCAGTATTTCTGTTGTGCGGTTTGTTAAAGCAGTGTTTCTGTTGTGCGGTTTGTTAAAGCAGTATTTCTGTTGTGCGGTTTGTTAAAGCAGTATTTCTGTTGTGCGGTTTGTTTAAGCAGTATTTCTGTTGTGCGGTTTGTTTAAGCAGTATTTCTGTTGTGCGGTTTGTTAAAGCAGTGTTTCTGTTGTGCGGTTTGTTAAAGCAGTATTTCTGTTGTGCGGTTTGTTTAAGCAGTATTTCTGTTGTGCGGTTTGTTTAAGCAGTATTTCTGTTGTGCGAGCAGTATTTCTGTTGTGCGGTTTGTTAAAGCAGTGTTTCTGTTGTGCGGTTTGTTAAAGCAGTATTTCTGTTGTGCAGTTTGTTAAAGCAGTATTTCTGTTGTGCGGTTTGTTTAAGCAGTATTTCTGTTGTGCGGTTTGTTAAAGCAGTATTTCTGTTGTGCGGTTTGTTAAAGCAGTGTTTCTGTTGTGCGGTTTGTTTAAGCATTATTTCTGTTGTGCGGTTTGTTTAAGCATTATTTCTGTTGTGCGGTTTGTTTAAGCAGTATTTCTGTTGTGCGGTTTGTTAAAGCATTATTTCTGTTGTGCGGTTTGTTAAAGCAGTATTTCTGTTGTGCGGTTTGTTTAAGCATTATTTCTGTTGTGCGGTTTGTTTAAGCATTATTTCTGTTATGCGGTTTGTTAAAGCAGTGTTTCTGTTGTGCGGTTTGTTTAAGCAGTATTTCTGTTGTGCGGTTTGTTAAAGCAGTATTTCTGTTGTGCGGTTTGTTAAAGCAGTGTTTCTGTTGTGCGGTTTGTTTAAGCATTATTTCTGTTGTGCGGTTTGTTTAAGCATTATTTCTGTTGTGCGGTTTGTTTAAGCAGTATTTCTGTTGTGCGGTTTGTTTAAGCATTATTTCTGTTGTGCGGTTTGTTAAAGCAGTGTTTCTGTTGTGCGGTTTGTTTAAGCAGTATTTCTGTTGTGCGGTTTGTTAAAGCAGTGTTTCTGTTGTGCGGTTTGTTAAAGCATTGTTTCTGTTGTGCGGTTTGTTAAAGCAGTATTTCTGTTGTGCGGTTTGTTAAAGCAGTGTTTCTGTTGTGCGGTTTGTTTAAGCAGTGTTTCTGTTGTGCGGTTTGTTAAAGCAGTATTTCTGTTGTGCGTTTTGTTAAAGCAGTGTTTCTGTTGTGCGGTTTGTTTAAGCAGTATTTCTGTTGTGCGGTTTGTTAAAGCAGTATTTCTGTTGTGCGGTTTGTTAAAGCAGTGTTTCTGTTGTGCGGTTTGTTAAAGCAGTATTTCTGTTGTGCGGTTTGTTTAAGCAGTATTTCTGTTGTGCGGTTTGTTAAAGCAGTATTTCTGTTGTGCGGTTTGTTAAAGCAGTATTTCTGTTGTGCGGTTTGTTAAAGCAGTATTTCTGTTGTGCGGTTTGTTTAAGCAGTATTTCTGTTGTGCGGTTTGTTAAAGCAGTGTTTCTGTTGTGCGGTTTGTTAAAGCAGTGTTTTTGTTGTGCAGTTATACAGATATGGTTGTGTAGCTGAGGGTTTTTTCTGATCCGTCCGTATTTATAGACCTCCTGATTCAAATGTGCATGAATAGATACACAAAGATGTGTACTTCTTTTGTGGGGGTGGTAGGGGTGTTAAATTAAAAAAAATGAAGATGATTATGGCTGTCTTTTTTTGTCAGTTGTTTAATTTATATAGGTTTTGTAACCTAAAACTTTTAATTCCATAGATACTACAAACTGGTCAGTACTTGGTTTCAGAGGCGTAAGGAACTGTAACAATGCAATGAAATTCACTTTTTACTTTTGATACTCAAGTACTTTTAAAAACAAGTACTTCTGTACTTTTACTTAAGTACAAAATATTTTTTTTACAACTTTTACTTGTAACGGAGTAATAGTTGACCAGTTGTATCTGTACTGTGACTCAAGTAAGGAAGTTGTGTACTTTGTCCACCTTGTCAAAAAGAAAATTAGCTACAATGAAGAACACACACAGAAATGACTTTAACACTTTTACGATGGAGAACAAATGAAAACACACACAAACACACACAACAGCATGTACAGATTTGACTGTAATATTGTGACAATCGCAAAAAAAAGATACTTTAGCACAAAAAATGCTAAACTTTCACAAAGAGTCATATTTGTTGTTATAATAATGATTTTATCATGTCTAAACATAAATCTAAATAAAAAACATTAAGTAATCCTCTGCATTCATTTTATTTTCATTTGAAAAGTGTTCGTTTTCCCGTAGAAGACAGCAATCGTCCACTAAACCCAAGCATGTTTTTCATGTTATCACCATGAATGACATTTAGAAATGTAGATCTTTTTTTATAAAGTGTATTTTATATAAAATGTTGCCATTTTATATGATTGTATATTATTTAAATTATAATAAATTGAGGCAAATGTAATCTAGTTGGGCAAAAACATTGATATTGTTACCCTATGTGTAATAACCTAACAAGCTACATACAGCATAATATAAGTGATATATTAGCTTATTTTATTGTATGCATAATATTATAACGAGATAAGTGATAGTTGCATACAGAAATGTGACGTTACAGAAGTAAAATTAGCAGTTTTCGACGTTGACTTGAAATGCAAAGTTTCTAACTATATTTACTCTCTCTGAAGATAAAACATTCAGAGTGACTCTAGTAATTTTATTGACATTATGAAGAAGCCTTAGATCTGCAAAATATGATTATGTAAATGTACAGCGGGACTGACAGAACCGGTGAACATGATTCGTGATTGCATTTTTTTTTTTATTGTAATAGTGATAAAAACGTGATACAAATGAAGCTGTCTTAAATTTGCGCTTCTTTGTCTAGATTTCAACTAGATTCCAACTCTTCTCTCTCTGGACATACATATATACTGTTATATATATATATATATATATATATATATATATATATATATATATATACTCACCTAAAGGATTATTAGGAACACCATACTAATACTGTGTTTGACCCCCTTTCGCCTTCAGAACTGCCTTAATTATACGTGGCATTGATTCAACAAGGTGCTGAAAGCATTCTTTAGAAATGTTGGCCCATATTGATAGGATAGCATCTTGCAGTTGATGGAGATTTGTGGGATGCACATCCAGGGCACGAAGCTCCCGTTCCACCACATCCCAAAGATGCTCTATTGGGTTGAGATCTGGTGACTGTGGGGGCCATTTTAGTACAGTGAACTCATAGTCATGTTCAAGAAACCAATTTGAAATGATTCGAGCTTTGTGACATGGTGCATTATCCTGCTGGAAGTATCCATCAGAGGATGGGTACATGGTGGCCATAAAGGGATGGACATGGTCAGAAACAATGCTCAGGTAGGCCATGGCATTTAAACGATGCCTAATTGGCACTAAGGGGCCTAAAGTGTGCCAAGAAAACATCCCCACACCATTACACCACCACAACCAGCCTGCACAGTGGTAACAAGGCATGATGGATCCATGTTCTCATTCTGTTTACGCCAAATTCTGACTCTACCATCTAAATGTCTCAACAGAAATCAAGACTCATCAGACCGGGCAACATTTTTCCAGTCTTCAACTGTCCAATTTTGGTGAGCTCTTGCAAATTGTAGCCTCTTTTTCCTATTTGTAGTGGAGATGAGTGGTACCCGGTGGGGTCTTCTGCTGTTGTAGCCCATCCGCCTCAAGGTTGTGCGTGTTGTGGCTTCACAAATGCTTTGCTGCATACCTCGGTTGTAACGAGTGGTTATTTCAGTCAAAGTTGCTCTTCTATCAGCTTGAATCCATCGGCCCATTCTCCTCTGACCTCTAGCATCAACAAGGCATTTTCGCCCACAGGACTGCCGCATACTGAATGTTTTTCCCTTTTCACACCATTCTTTGTAAACCCTATAAATGGTTGTGCGTGAAAATCCCAGTAACTGAGCAGATTGTGAAATACTCAGACCGGCCCGTCTGGCACCAACAACCATGCCACGCTCAAAATTGCTTAAATCACCTTTCTTTCCCATTCTGACATTCAGTTTGGAGTTCAGGAGATTGTCTTGACCAGGACCACACCCCTAAATGCATTGAAGCAACTGCCATGTGATTGGTTGATTAGATAGTGGCATTAATGAGAAATTGAACAGGTGTTCCTAATAATCCTTTAGGTGAGTGTATATATATATATATATATATATTAGGGATGTACCAATATAAACATTTTGGCCGATACCGATAAATCTTTATATTTGAAAGCCGATAACCGATATATTGTCCGATAATTTTAAATCCAAATTTTATATCGTTTTTGAGAGTCTGATTACAAAAATAAAAGTCTCACCATTAACAGTCATGTTCCAAACACACAATTATAATGTTCTCATGATAATTTTATAAAGCCTATTTGATAGACTTGTGCTTAAAGCTGTCGGCAACATTTTTTTGATCATATTCAGTGAAATCGACACTATAATCCGACAGAACAACATAAATAAAGTGGTTTTAGAAAAAAAACAGAGCTTCTAACTCCACCTGGAGCGTGTTATTTGTTTTGCAAAAATCCACCGCTCCCGGATCATCGGGTCCAATCAGCGCAGGGGGGTGTGAGATCTGACTGTCAATCACAGGTCGTGCACACGCCACTCCTCGCGCACGTTACAATCACATGCACACGCCTGAAGTTCGCACAGTAAGGAAGAGTGATGGCGGAAAAGATTCCAATTCCTTTGTTAAGGAGGTCAAAAACAACACAGGAAAAGAGAACACCTGCTGAAAAGAAAGAAGTAAAGAAAGAAAGCGATTGTGCCCGTAATAAAACCAGGATCAACATCGGATCGGCATTTGAAAGGTGGAGATTACGTGATTTAATTGGGTTCAAGCTGGATGCAGAGCTTGCAACATTTCTTCTCGACAGGTAATTGTGCTTTATCAACCAGTTACTTTATTTCTTAGTGTTACGTTAGTAATCTAAGTATGTTTGCCCAAATGTGTTGGTATGGATAGCTAACGTTAGCACTTGTTGGGCAGGTTCGTTAGCTTTGTTTGCACTGAAATCCGTGTGAACGTAACGTTAGGTGGATAAACGTACAGATGAAGGGATAAAATTTGGCTTTTTAGAAGAATCAATGCTACTCTATCTTTCTTACGAGAGTAAGAACAGTAGTAAAGCTACTGTTATTGTATGTGCTATCTGACTAACGTTAGCTCTGTTATATAAGCAATAGAACAATGTACAATGACCATGTCTGCCGCATATACCATACAGCAATAATAGTGTTTCAGACAGACGATGGTGTTTATTTACGTTTAATTGGTGGGTAATCCATTTTGTAATAATCTACATCTGAAGCAGCTAGATCATACTAAAATCATGTCAGTTTGCATGCTTATTGACTTATGATGGATGCTGATGAGACGGGCGCGTTCACAGAAAATCTGTTGCACACGCACTGACGAGCACGAACTCGGTGGGAGGGTATTCGTTGATAGTGGGGGAGGGGCATGAGAGTTGTAAACATTCAAAATTTTGCCTAAGTCCACTCAATCTGCCAGACTAGCCGACTGCAGCTTTAACATGTTTCACTTTACTGTATTTTCCTTTTTTTGAAGTGATTCCAATCATACTTTAATTAAAATCATCATGGCAATCAGCGTGCATCTGAAGAGTCTCAACTGAAAGAAATTATTTATCGAGTTTAATATATTAACCAGATGTTCTTATCGGGCCAGTAATGATATGGTGGCCGATATATTGTACATCCCTTATGTATATATATATATATATATATATATATATATATATATATATATATATATATATATATATATATATATATATATATATATATGTCATGATTCTGCCATCATGTCTTTGATTTCTCTAGTCTTGTGGCAGGATCATGGCAGACCCATGTTTTGTGTACAAGCACATGGCCTTTTGCTTGGGCCATGTGCTTGTGTTGTCTCGTTACGTTACCCCGCCCCCTTGTTATCCCCGTCTTGTCATTATTGTCTAGTCAGTTTCACCTGTCCTTGTCATTAGTGTTCCCTATTTAATCCCCTTGTGTTTGCTGTCCTGGGTCGGTTCATTGTTTGACTTGTCATACGTTGTGTGAGTTATTGCTAAACTTACCTGTGAGTACCCTTTTGAGAGTTTTGTCTAGTGTTTTATTGATCCTGTTTCTGTTATTAGTTTATAGTCTAGTTTGTCAAGTGTTAGTCTAGTTTAGTCTTCCCTCGTCAGAGTTGTCCTTGTTTTACCCCCTCGTGGGCTTTTGTTTTCCCTGTTTTCTGTCTGCAATAAACATTCTGTGTTTGCATACTGTCTGCGCCTGGGTTCATCCGCCAACCACATAACAGAATGTGCAACTATTTTCCCTACTCTGCAGCCGTCTGACCCCGAACGATGGTAGCAGTCGGCCATCGCTGACAGCCTGGAAGGCAAGCTTCCTTTCCCTCCTCAGGGTAAGTTGACCCTGAGGAAATACGCCCAGGTCGTGGAGGAGAGAAGGTTCTTCTTGCCGGAGATCCTAGTAAATCGCTACCTCATCGCGGGTCTCAACGTCCCTCCTTCTCTAGCTGAACGAGAGAGACTGGTCAGCCGCCCGTTCCACAGTATGGTGGACAGTCTGTCTCGGAGAGAACTGCAGGGTACAACAAAGTCTTCATCTCCCGCTACACTTCCTGTGATCCCTGAGGGTCGTCTGCTAGCCGTTGCTACGCTTGGGGACCAGGCTGGTTCCCCCACGACTCCAGAGGCGTCTTCCACACCCACTGACCTCCGTGGTAAACGAGGGAGACGGGTTTCTTGGGATTCCCCCTCGGAGTCATCGTCATCTGAGCTCACTCTACCAGAAGTGGTCTTCCCAGTTCCTGTTTTGTCTTCCGCTGAGCCCGTTCAGCTGATCACGAGTCCTGCTGTGACCATTGCTTCCCGACCTAGGAGAAAGAGGAGGAAGAAGGGAGCCTCCCATCCGTCAAGCGCTGTTTCAGAGCCCGCTACTGCAAGCGCTGTTCCAGAGCCCGCTACTGCAAGCGCTGTTCCAGAGCCCGCTACTGCAAGCGCTGTTCCAGAGCCCGCTACTGCAAGCGCTGTTCCAGAGCCCGCTACTGCAAGCGCTGTTCCAGAGCCCGCTACTGCAAGCGCTGTTCCAGAGCCCGCTACTGCAAGCGCTGTTCCAGAGCCCGCTACTGCAAGCGCTGTTCCAGAGCCCGCTACTGCAAGCGCTGTTCCAGAGCCCGCTACTGCAAGCGCTGTTCCAGAGCCCGCTACTGCAAGCGCTGTTCCAGAGCCCGCTACTGCAAGCGCTGTTCCAGAATCAGCAGCTGGTTGCTCGGCTCGGTTGCTCGGCTATCTCTTCTTCCATTTGTCGCGAAAACACTTGAACGAGTTGTTTTCAACCAGATCTCCTCCTTTCTTACACAGAACAACCTCTTGGACGACAATCAGTCTGGTTTCAAAAGCGGACACTCAACCGAGACTGCCCTGCTCTTAGTAATTGAAGCTCTGAGACTGGCAAGAGCAGCTTCCAAATCCTCAGTCCTCATCCTGCTGGATCTGTCTGCTGCTTTTGACACAGTTAACCACCAGATCCTCCTGTCGATCCTAAAGATGAAGGGCATCTCGGGAACTGCACTCCAATGGTTCGAGTCTTACCTATCAGGTAGGTCCTTTAGGGTGTCCTGGAGAGGTGTGGCATCTAAGACCCAACATCTAGCTACTGGGGTGCCTCAGGGCTCAGTGCTTGGACCACTCCTCTTCTCCATCTACATGACATCACTAGGATCTGTGATTCAGAAACATGGCTTTTCCTATCATTGTTACGCTGATGACACGCAACTCTACCTCTCATTACAGCCTGACGATCCGACGGTAGCTGCTCGTATCTCAGCCTGCCTGACAGACATTTCTGGCTGGATGAAGGACCACCACCTTCAACTAAACCTTGCGAAGACAGAGCTACTTGTGGTCCCGGCCAACCCAACACTTCATCACAACTTCTCCATTCAGCTAGGCTCGTCATCCATAACTCCATCAAGGTCAGCTAGGAACCTCGGGGTTTTAATTGATGATCAGTTGAAATTCACAGACCACATTGCTAGAACTGCCCGGTCCTGCAGATTTGCCCTGCACAACATTAGGAGGATCAGGCCCTTCCTTACAGAGCATGCTACACAACTCCTTGTCCAAGCACTTGTTTTATCCAGACTGGACTATTGTAATGCTCTCCTGGCTGGTCTTCCAGCTTGCTCTGTCAAACCTCTACAATTGATCCAGAATGCTGCAGCCAGAGTAGTCTTTAATGAGCCAAAGAGAGCACACGTCACTCCTCTCCTCACAAAATTGCACTGGTTGCCAGTTGCCGCTCGCATTAAATTCAAGGCACTGACGTTTGCCTACAGAACAACCACTGGCACTGCTCCCTCTTACCTAAACTCATTACTTCAGACTTATGTGCCATCCAGAAACCTGCGCTCTGCTAGCGAATGTCGTCTTGTGGTACCATCTCAAAGAGGCACAAAATCTCTTTCTCGGACCTTTACTATGACTGTTCCCTGTTGGTGGAATGATCTGCCTAACTCAATCAGAGCTTCTGAGTCACTAGCCACTTTCAAGAAACTGCTGAAGACGTATCTTTTTTGGCAGCACTTGATTCAGTAGTATTAACACTTTCTCTTCTCCTCTATTCTTAAAAAAAAAAAAAAAAAAAAAAAAAAAAACACTGCACTTAAGTTAAACTGAGAGGGGTTATAGCACTTACGTATTGTTGTCCTACTGTTAGTTTTAACTGCTTCTATTGTTCTCATTTGTAAGTCGCTTTGGATAAAAGCGTCTGCTAAATGAATAAATGTAAATGTACTGAATCTGCCTCTTTGAGAGCTGCGGTCAATCAAGCTGCAGAAGCAGTCCTGCAAGCGGTGTCTGCTCGAAAGCAGATGCCTATCATTGTTGCTGCCGAGACTCTAGCAAACTACCTTGCCAAGCTTGTCAAGATCCTCGATGTGCCCGTCATGTCTTGTCCCGAGCCCACTGTGTCTGTGAGCTCTACACCCAAGCCTACCACTGTGAGCGCTGCACCCAAGCCTACCACTGTGAGCGCTGCACCCGATCCTGTCCCTGTGAGCGTTGCACCCGATCCTGTCCCTGTGAGCGCCGCACCCGATCCTGTCCCTGTGAGCGCCGCACCCGATCCTGTCCCTGTGAGCGCCGCACATGATCCTGCCCCTGTGAGCGCCGCACATGATCCTGCCCCTGTGAGCGCCGCACTTGATCCTGCCCCTGTGAGCACTGCCCCTGATCCTGTCCCTGTGAGCGTTGCACCCAAGTCTGCCACTGAGGGCGCTGCACCCAGTCCTGCCCCTTCGCCTGCCATGTCCCCCGTCAGGAGTCCCGTTTCCTCATCCTCTGTGTCTGAATCTGTTGCTGCTACCACAGAAGCAGTATCCCAGTCTGTTTTCCCGTTCCTCCCTGTCTCCACCAGCCCCCGGACTGTTTCCCCGTTTGTTCCCCTTTCCACTAGTCCCCGGACTGTTTCCCCGTTTGTCCCTGTCACCACTAGTTCTCGGACTGTTTTCCCTGTCTCCACTAAGCCCCGGACTGTTTCCCCCAAGACCTCTCCTCGTGTGTCTCCGTCTAAACCTGCCCAGAGTCCTCGTCCTCAGCCCTCATCCCGTGGACCTAAGACCCCCAGCACACCCATCTTTCCTGGACCACCCCCTATGGACTTTGTGTTTCCTCCACCCCCTCTGCCTTGTATGTTGTTTTTGATGTTTCACCCGAACCCTGTTATAGTTTATTCTTGTATACCGTTGTTGATGTTCGCTATGTTTTGTTGGTTTTTGTCAATGTCTTTTTCTGTCTTGTCTTGTGCTTAGTGTCCCTTTGAGGAGCGTCTGGAAGCCGCTCCTTAAGGTGGGGGTTCTGTCATGATTCTGCCATGTCTTTGATTTCTCTAGTCTTGTGGCAGGATCATGGCAGACCCATGTTTTGTGTACAAGCACATGGCCTTTTGCTTGGGCCATGTGCTTGTGTTGTCTCGTTACGTTACCCCGCCCCCTTGTTATCCCCGTCTTGTCATTATTGTCTAGTCAGTTTCACCTGTCCTTGTCATTAGTGTTCCCTATTTAATCCCCTTGTGTTTGCTGTCCTGGGTCGGTTCATTGTTTGACTACGTTTGACTTGTCATACGTTGTGTGAGTTATTGCTAAACTTACCTGTGAGTACCCTTTTGAGAGTTTTGTCTAGTGTTTTATTGATCCTGTTTCTGTTATTAGTTTATAGTCTAGTTTGTCAAGTGTTAGTCTAGTTTAGTCTTCCCTCGTCAGAGTTGTCCTTGTTTTACCCCCTCGTGTAGTAATGGGCAGATCGAGGCTTCGTGAAACAATGAAACAGTCGAAGCAAATGTGCCATTTTGTTTCGAGGCTTCGAATCAATCCGAAACCCGTCTCCACGGTGACACCTAGTGGTCACTTGCAGGTGTTGATCTGAAACAACCTTTACAAAGAGCTAATAAAAAAATGTGGTGTTTTTTTTTTTTATTATTGTATTTTTGTAATATATGAAGCTTGTAACCTGTAGTCTCTTCACATTGCATAATGTGATTTTGGTCATGAAAAATGAATATTAATAAAAATAAATCAAGCCACAATGTCTCCCTTTCTTATAGATTTTTATTCAAAAATATTAATTTCTCTGCTGTTGAAGGACTCAGCCTACTTCTTTTTTTACAGATAATTTCTCCAGCCTTTGAAAAAATTCTCTCACAAGGGACACTTGTTGCTGGCATACAAAGATATTTTTTAGCTAGGACATACAAATGAGGAAAGATTACTGCTCTCTCTTTCCAGTAAGTTAGAGGATCATGAGTTCTGGGCAAAAACGCATCGCTGAGGTATTTTTTCACTTCCACTGTGGCATCAGCTGTAGGATTGTGTATCATCTGGGTCTCACGGATACGATTGTCAAAATGTTCCCATAAACTGTCTTGTGTTTCAACTGGTGTTGATGATGATGGGCCTGATGTTGACATTTGTGGTTCTGAATTAAAAGAAAACGGCAATTAGTAACAAATCATAAACTGACAACACATATGAAGTATAAATTTCATGAATCACATTACATAAGATAACATAGACTGAAACTCACCAGGAGTTGTGTTTGAACGCATCAGTGAAGCACACTCCAGTGTGATGTGCTTTTCAGCATCCAGGGCTTTGGCAGGATTTCCAAAAGCCACATTTTTAAACCTTGGGTCCAGCAGTGTAGCCAGTGCCAAGGCTCTAAAAGTCTCGTACCCTCCACATCTGGAGTGCAGACCTTCTTGTAGATGTGAGCCTATGAGCCAACACAAGAGAAAACCATATTAATTGAAATAATGACAACAATATGAGAGTTATGGCCAATTACACGTATGGTCATAGTGTCCTACCTAATTGTACAGTTGATTCCTGCGTTGCATTTCCTTTTTTCTGTGCAAGCTTGTGCTGCAACATCCTGTACAATGGTATGAGCTTTGAAGCAGACACTCTCTGTTCCTCTGACATCTCTGTTGTTGCTAGTTTGAATGGTTGAAGAAGTGTCAATGACTGTTGAATAATGTCATACTCAAGACTTGTCAGGGGAGCAGTATCACTGTTTAAATTGGCAAGTGCAGCACCCACTGGCTCACGTTGCTCATACAAGCGTTGTAGCATGTCGAATGTGCTGTTCCATCTCGTTTCAACCTCCTGTATCATTTTCAGACTTGGTCTGCCCATCAAGCTCTGCATCTCCACAAGCTTGTCCTTTGCTTTGCAGCTGGATCTGAACAACCCCACTATCTTTCTGGCTTTCTGGCGAATTTCATTGATGACTGGGGTTTGATCCAGGGCCTTTTTCACTATCAAATTCAAATTATGAGCAAAACATGGGACATGGCGAAGGTTGAGTAGCTGGGCACTTAGGATCATGTTGGATGCATTGTCAGTCACCATGCAGTGAACTTTGGAGGTTATTCCCCACTCAGCCATTAGCAAGGCTTTAGCCTCCATGAGATGCTGGGCTGTGTGGGTTTGGTAAAACCTCCTTACACCCAGTAAAACAGTTGCCATTGTTGCCTCTGGTGTTATGTAATGGCATGTTACACCAAGATATCCATCCATATTAATGGAAGACCACATGTCAGCCGTAAGGCTAACAAATTCCGCCTTTTGTAGGTCCTCCATTGTCTTCTCCTTGGTTGTGTTGTACCTTTCGCTGACCATTGTTTTAAGCACCTTCCGGGATGGGAGGACATAGCTTGGATCAAGCTTGTTCACAAAGGCCCTGAAACCCTCATCCTCCACGATGGTGAAGGGCTGCAGATCCTTCACCACCATGTTCAGAAGAGCCTCATCCAATTCCCTCTGTCTGCCTTTTAAAAGAGAAGATAAAACATACTTTCAGACAAATATATTGGAAAAATAGTAGCCTACCGTGAAAGTAGTCTACTGGTTCATTTGGAAACCTTCCTAAACAAAGTTATGTTATGAATATTTATGCTCAGTGTGCAGAGAAAGATAAAGTGCATTATAGAAATACAACAATTACAAAAAAACAAAATGATGTCTTGGCTGTAGATTGGGTACTCATATGTAGACATATAAAATGTATATTCACAAAGTATAATATTATATTGACAACATTTGTTTTTAAAGTGATTGGCAGTTGTGATTGGGATGTTAGGCATGTCTTAGTCCATGGCCTTTCTAAACAATGGCCCAACACTTAGTTATTATATTTCACTTATAATTAGCCTATATTTCAAACAATGCATACCTTGCTTAGATGGCCCAGCAGTGTCAGTAGCCTTGGTACAGGGGGAACACTACCATCCTCTGCACCCTGCAGAATGGCAGGATGAATGCTCCTCAAATGGCGCATCATGGATGATGTATTGTTGCAGTAGGCTAGCTGCCGATCACAATACACGCATCTCACTTTATTTGGGGTTTCCAAATGGAAATGCTCCCACACCACAGATGTACGGCATCTCTTCTGTGGAGCCTCCATTTCTATCTATCTATCTATCTATCTATCTATCTATCTATCTGTCTGTCTGTCTGTCTGTCTGTCTGTCTGTCTGTCTGTCTGTCTGTCTGTCTGTCTGTCTGTCTGTCTGTCTGTCTGTCTGTCTGTCTGTCTGTCTATCTATCTATCTATCTATCTATCTATCTATCTATCTATCTATCTATCTATCTATCTATCTATCTATCTATCTATCTATCTATCTATTTTATATGTAGCCTATCTATCTAATAATCTATATGTATCTGTAATATATGTATCTATCTATTAATATATATATATATATATATATATATATATATATATATATATATATATATATATATATATTTCTATCAATGCATCTATTAATGTGTCACCACGATATGAAAATGCGTTGACAAAACTTTTATACTGTGTGATTGTGTGATTTGTTCCCGAACCGACCAATCAATGAAACCCTGATTCGGCGGAGCACTCCACCTGATGAAACACTTAGACGCTTCATTTAGCCGTTGTCACGTGACGTGGGTGTTTTGAATCACGCTTCGGATCAGTGTTTCGAATCATCTTTGCTTCGGGATCTCGCAAAGCTTCGGAACGTCTGTTTCGTGCCAGCCATCCTTACCCTCGTGGGCTTTTGTTTTCCCTGTTTTCTGTCTGCAATAAATGTTCTGTGTTTGCATACTGTCTGCGCCTGGGTTCATCCGCCAACCACATAACAATATATATATTAGGGGTGGCACGGTTCACAAAACCCACGGTTCGGTTTGTATCACGGTTTTAGGGTCACGGTTTTCGGTTCTGTACGGTTCTTGTTTTCTTTTAATCTTTAACACTCCAGAAATGTACTTCAGCATATGATATAGGCTATAGCTTAATTATCCACAATTCAGGATACAGTATTAAAAAAAAAGTATATCATCTAATCATGCACAAACTGAATTTGACTTGACTTTAAGCACATTATTGGGACCATGTCTGAGGAAAGCTAGGCGAGATTTTGATACAGCAAGAGAGAAAACATTGATGAAATGCTTTTGTTTATTTGGCAAAAAAGGAGAATGTGTATTGCTATCTCTACAGGGATTTATATGCATTTTTAGCACACAAAGATTAAAATGAACTTGCATTTATCAAACTGTCAACTTCAGTGTACTGTAGTTCTTACAAAATGTTTATCTTTTAATAGAAAAAGAAAGGAACTCTTAAAGCACTATCTTTTAAATAAGTCAAAATATGTTACAAATAATTGCCAATAATGAGGCTATACCAATAGCAAAGGCATAACCATAAAGTGAAACATAAGTTCAACCTCAACACAAACAGTATCAACAATGCTTCTATTCCCTGAGAGTGAGGATACATTTTTTTTCACTTGAAATTAAAGTGCAGTATTTTGAAACATATGACTGGAGTTCTTATCTAAACTTGGTGTCACTGTATATTTTAAAATATCATAGGTAACATGAAATCCAAAATGTTCCCACACAGACTTATACGACGCTGGCGCATCCTCCAACTCCGGTTAGCCTTCCTTATATCTCCCACTTGCCATTTCTATACGTGACGAGACCTGCAGCACTCCATACTCCACTTTTACTGTCTCTAGGCTTGTTCGACTTGAACCGGCGCTGCACAGACCGATCGGTTTATGACATCAAAGTACCGCGAGAGTGATTGAAAAGCATACGGAGCCGTTGCTCTCGCGGTACTTTGATGTTATTCATCGATCGGTCTGTGCAGCACCGGTTCAAGTCGAACAAGCCTATAGACAGTAAAAGTGGAGTATGGAGTGCTGCAGGTCTCGTCACGTATAGAAATGGCAAGTGGGAGATATAAGGAAGGCTAACCGGAGTTGGAGGATGCGCCAGCGTCGTATAAGTCCGTGTGGGAACATTTTGGATTTGATGTTACCTATGATATTTCACTTATAATTAGCCTATATTTCAAACAATGCATACCTTGCTTAGATGGCCCAGCAGTGTCAGTAGCCTTAGTACAGGGGGAACACTACCATCCTCTGCACCCTGCAGAATGGCAGGATGAATGCTCCTCAAATGGCGCATCATTTGAGGAGCATTGAGGAGCACCCCCCCCCCCAAAATTGTAAAAGCCCCCCCCCCCAAGTCGTTTGTCCTGGCGCCGGGACTGATACAGGGGCGTCACTAGGATTTTCATTTTAGGGGGGGCTAAGCCCCCAATGAGGGTATGATTTTTTTTTTTTAAATTATAAAAAAAGGTAACACTTTAGTTAAGGATCTAATGCTCACTATTAACCAGTTTCATTACCATGCAAAGGCAGGGTTTTATAATCACTGTGGTCCCAAATGTATAGGGGTTCTGGGTTTCCCTGAGAAAATCTTGATATTTTGATTTCTCTGATCTACATATTTTAAGATGTTTTGAAGGCCAAAAAAATTGGATAACAGCTTTAAAACCATGTCAGTGGGCAGCTGATTACTTTTCTCTCCTCATCAGCATCACACTCTTTTTCTCTTTGTTTTTATCATGCCCTATATCTTCCCCTCCTAAAGCTGAGCTTTGACTGATATAGGCTTTTCATTTTTGTCTGTCAGTGAAGAAAGTAAACATAGAGTCAACTATTATTGATCTCATGCCCAATACAGGGCCGTAGACAGGGCTTTATAATCAAAGAGGTCCTAAATTTGAGGTAGGGGGTTCAAATTTTTTATTTCTCTGATATGTGCATTTCAAGACGTTTTTAAGACCCAAAAAAAGGATAAGAAATAGCTTTAAAACCATGTCAGTTGGCAGTAGATTATTTGTCAATACCTGCTCTGTCCTCATCTCCCCATCACTCTTTCTTTTTTTCTCAGTCTCTTCATCCCTTTCTCTTCCCTTCCTAAACCTGAGCTTTTTTAATTTACTAAAGGCTACAATTTGTATTATATTCTCAATATGTACACATTCATTATTAATCTTGTGCCTAACATGATGAAAACGGCTTTGTTAATGTTTCTTGTCCCCTCACAATGACAGTAAACTAATTATTACATTACATAAGTCACGTTACATAGGCATATTTTCAGTTCAAAATGGCGAAATTAGACAAAACTATATTAGTTTGCCTGATTATTTTTTGTCATTCGTTTAACATTTATGACCTATAAAAATGTCAAATATAAAATGTTAAGTTTAGCTACTTACATCTTGACCGTACGCGTCGAGTCGCACTGTTAAACTTCGCGCTCAGCAGCTTCTGTGAACATAAAGCCCGCCTACTTTGATTTGATTGGTCATCTCAAATATTCTGACATTGACGAGCAGTGACAGACCAATGAGGCTCAGATGAACACACACACACACACACACACCCTGTCCTGTGTTTCTGACGTGCTCTCTGCTCGGCGCCGCTGCGGATTGAAGAACGCGCTGAATCTGATTATAACAAGACTGAAGCGAACACGAATTTGTGTAGCCTACATTAATCTCACATTTTTAGGGGGGCTAGGCAGAAGTTTAGGGGGGCTGAAGCCCCCCTAAAAAGGGCCTAACGACGCCCCTGTATATATACACACTGTATATATATATATATATATATATATATATACACATCAGGGTTTCCGTTGTCCGGTAATTACCGGACATTGGCCGGGAAAAAAATGAAATGTCAGACAAAATTAAATCTCTCCAGTCAAATTGTCCGATTAAAATTGCCTAATAATCCCGCCCCCCCAACACAATCTGAATTTGAGAATAAGCCTAAAATGTATAAAGCAAAAATACACCGACCTCTTGCTGTTATAAAGGAACAGGCTCTACCGTTTGAAAGTTATGAAACAACATCACATGCTGCATTTCAAATAAAGCGCACGCCTAAAACGGCTGTAATATAGACCTAAACAACGAACGATTGAGTGAGACGTTTCAAATATGGCCAGGCCCAGGCAGACTAGCCTTAATAGCTTTATTCAGAGCCCAGACGCGACGGACGATGGTGAATCAGGAACGCCTGAAGCCTCGGATGTCCAGAGCCAGAGCTCCATCACCACCGGACGTTCATGTTTTTTTCCGTCTATTTGAAAGTTAGGCTAGTGGCGGCTCGACCCAGGTCGCTGCGTCCCTGGCGAATCAGAATTTGATACATGTTATTTTATCCAACCTGATTGGTTCTCATCACCTGTCATTCAACGTTACGCTCTTGGCCACTACTGCGAGTGCGCAGGCGACTTCGACAAAACCTTGCTAGGCTGATCACTTTCGTTGAGATAATGGCAGCAGTTAAACCAAATTTAACCCGTCATTGATTTACAAAAAAACCCTTTCACAAGGCGTTCGCTGGAAGAAAAAAAAAAAGGATAAAGGATCTCGGACCGGACCAACCCGATATACAAATCCGGCAGCAGCCAGTGACAGAGGACGAGCTTCACCCGGAGCTTCACCCGCGCTTGTCATCATAAGAAACGTGCTATCTGAAATTTAAAAATTCAATTCAATTCAATCTGAAATTGAAATTCAAACAGCTATCTGAAATTTATTTTCGCCCCGCCCCCCCCAAAAATAATTATCACCAGACGCCACTGCCATTCCATACGACCTGATTATGTCATTTTTTAAGTTACATAGCCTGCCTCCAGTTTTCCTCAACTTGATTAATTAAGAGGCGATATGAGCGGCATATTATCAAAATGTCTATAGTATATATATATAGTAAACTATAGTATACTGTAATATTTTTTTTTCATGCTTCCTTCCTACTATAGGTTTAGCTGGAGCGTGATGAAAACTAATAGAGGAAGTTGTAAAAGTATGGATGAACAAAATATCTCTCTCTGTTCCTCCCACACACACTCATTTCCACAGCTTTCCACTTGATAAAGAGCCCCTTCACTGTGTGTGTGTGTTTGAAGAGTGTGTGAGAGAGGGCGTCCCACTCTAGACAGCCGCTTCAACGCTTTCATCCACAACACACAGATTTATCAGTGTTTTTGTACAATATGAGTGTGTTTTGTGTTTGGATGTTTTTATTATTTTTTTGACAGTTTCAGATGAAACGGGATAAGTTATAAGCATTTGAAATTGCAATATATAGTTTTCCTTCAGTTCATATTGCGATATGAAAATACACAAGAATTTTCTTCAGATGACTTGAATTGCGACAGTATATTTGAAAATAATTGAATCATTCTAGAATTTTGATGGGGAGTAATTCTTATATTTAATAATTACGTTGACTATCAATGACTTTTTACTCCGGGGACTTTGCAAACTTTCCTTTTACCGCTAAACAATTGGAGAAAAACATTAAAAAAATTAGCACATGCATTTATTTAACTAACCCGTGCCTGCATGAGCTGATATTTGCAAAACACAGAAAAAAAAGGATTTTCTGTCTTAGTATTTTTGTCTTGTTTTTCATTGCAAGTATCTAAACATTCTTAAATCATGTTTTATGTTTCTCAAATATACTTGAGAAGCAAAATGACTTAAGATATTAAGTCTTTTTTTTTTTTTTTTTACCGAAAAATGTATTAAAATTAATTGAGTTTGTGCTCAAAACAAGGGTTAATATCTGCCAGTGGGGTCAGCAAAATTATTCTTGTTTTCCCTTTGAATTAAGTTTATTTATCTGATCCCACTGGCAGATATGTTTTTCTTGTTTTAAACACAACTTAAAACACAAAGCACAACACTCATTTAAATGTATTGATTTTTTGGTGTGTTTTTTTTTTAGAAAACAAGACTCAATGTCTTCAGTCATTTTGATTCTCAAGAAAATGTATCTTGATTTAAGAATTTTTTTATCTTTTTATTGGAAAACAAGACTAAGATACTCAGCAAGTTTTTTTTCAGTGTAAGCCATATAGCGTAATCGAGTTTATTTCTACATATCTACACACATTCAGTGTGTGTGTGTCCGTTTACAGGAGGCTTGAACAGCAGAAACTGTGCTGTTTGCAGTGCATCAGTCTGAAAGTGATTCTTGCTTGTGATATTATTTTCTGTGATGATGGACATTATGGCAGATGCTGAACTGATACTGAACCCAGAATATTCCTGTAAGCGTGACTGACAGCATCAGAATGATGATGATGATGTCGTCTGTCCATTATAATGTTGCCGTGGTGACCAGATAAGGTTATTAGAGCTGAGAAAAAGAGAAAGTGTTCCCGTTTTTCCAGTGTGAGGAGGGTGTTTCACTCTCAGGTCATTGCACATCGCTCGTGAATCGTACCATTGTAGAGAACAGAACAACAACACGTCTGAGCCAGACACTGACGCTTATGAACGCCCACATTTACATATCAACACCTATTCAGTATTCACAAACTTAGCAGGGCATTGTTACTCATTTCACATGCAGAAAGATCAGCACAGACTCATTTACATATGGAAGTCTTAAAGGTATAGTATAATATAGTATAGTGGGTAAATTTTTTTTGGTGCAAAAACCTTGACTAATATTATAAATGGACCTGAAGAAAAAATGCTGTAAGAAAACTCAATTAAAAGTAGCAATGCAATGACTTTTCTGTAACTAAAAGACGTCAATAAACAGCGTAATGTCACGTAACGTCACATTCACTTCAGAAAAGCCAATCAGTGACCATAAACTCAATAGTTAGCTAGAAAAATAGCTGTAGAGAGGAGCATTCTGGTAAATATATGCACTGACATATTCAGCTTAATTAATGTATGTTTGAATGAATCTGTCATGAAAACTTTTATTACAGCCACCATTTTAATCTTTATATTTCAACAACGAATTGGAGTAAAGCATAATTATATCATTTAAAAGTTTATATAAAAACAATCTAATGTGCTTTAAATGTTTGTTCACAACTCTGTTTTTATTTGAGTGTTGATTATTAAATACATTTGAATACTGAAGTGATTATTAAATACACTTCATTTTTTGTTTTGGCAAAATGAAAACTTTAATTTCAGTTTTGCTAAAAATAAAATTTTGGTGCATCACTAAAAAGTTTTAATTTAACTATTTTTCTGTGTGTGTTAAGGTCATTGTTTAATACTCTAAATAATAGAAGCACATTATTTTTAAGAACCAAATTGTTCCTATAAGTTCTGATTAAACAAAATTTGGTGATGCCCTCAAATATCAAAAGGAAATATTTTTTTTCTCATAGGGTTATGTTATATAGTTTTATGATAGTTTTATGTAATTAGTAGTCAATCCAGCTTTTTTATAAAAACAGTCAAGTCTATTAAATGTGCTCATTAGCTATTATAAGCAAATGTGTGTTTATTAGCTTTAGTTTGGGGCCATTATTGTCTCTAGACATGAGGTCAATCTGAAGAAACCTGCATTCAAGGACATTTGGGGATGTTCTCGAAGGTTGCCTTGGTAATGGTGTCAGGTACACACACACACACACACACACACACACACACACACACACCTGGTTTAAATGCGCTAAGGCTGAGCTGTGGTGGATCTTGTTGAAGAGCGTTTGCATTAATGATGGTCTCTTAATTGGCAAATTTCTGTCATTAATCATCAGGCAGAATTTACACATGCAGTCGACATTGACATGCGGTTACAGACATTGACAGCTATTACAGAATGAAGATGATATATTGATCCCTGAGGCTGAATTAAGATGTTAGATGTTGTTTTATTGGCTCTGTCTGTAGTCTCTGTACTAGTTTATTTATTTAATTATTTACCACCTTCAAATCGAAGATGGATCATATAGCATGTGTTTACTGTTTTGGTCAATTACTCCTTTCTTTCTTTCTTTCCTTCTTTCTTTCTTTTGGACCAGCAGCTCATGTTATGCTTATTTTGATTTAAGGAAATTTTCATTTATGGCTACAGGTAAAACCCTTGTTTTTCATGCACTGGTCAATTGTAAAACTTTTAGATATTTGGCTATTCATAATATGTTGTTTCAGACTAGTGGAAAGAGAAAAAAATCCTATATAAACATTTGAGTGTTTTATTGCACTTTATCTATTGTGTCTGTATATTTAAATTTTAATATATATATTTTTAATTGCTGTTTTCTAAAAATGAGTTTTGTCCTCCACTTCAGCAGCACTTATATACACCAAAACTTACAGCTTTAT
>JAPDVR010000009.1:50414955-50419955 GCA_026230005.1 Gila orcuttii | reverse complement strand
GTTATTTTCCCTATTTCTTTTACTTTTGAGTGTCTAAATTGAATTGATGAATTGAGTTGGTGTTTTTCCACTAAATGTAGCATGGGGTCGCTCTCTGTGTGTCCTGCCCTGTATCTGAGAGCGCAGTGATGGTAACTCTCTGTCTGCGCGTCTGATAGATGAAACCAGAACTTTACGGCTCTCTTCTGGATTTCAGATAAGAGAGGGAATTTGCCTAATTCTGCCCGGCAACCCAGACTTGGAGCGTTTCTGTGAGTTCCCAGGATGTTCTTGCAGAACTCAAGGTGGAAAATTTCAGCGGGAGTTTTGTCCCAGGATTCATAATTTAATTTAAATTTGGGGCCCCAGATTTCACAGCCGTACAGAAGGATGGGTTTGATGATGCTGTCAAAGATTTTCAGCCACAGTTTAATGGGTGGGTTAAATTTGAACAGGGGTTTTCTTATACTGTAATAAGCCCTACGTGCTTTATCAGTCAGATCTTTTATTGCAGTGTCAAATTTTCCAGAAGCTGAGATTGTCAGACCCAAATAATTATAACAGGTGACATGATTAAGAATCGTTCCCCCAAGTGTAAATTTGTATTTTTTGTCAGTAAGGCGAGGTTTTTTCTGAAAGATCATGATTTTGGACTTGTCCATGTTGATGGGTAAGGCCCAGTCGCTGCTGTACTGGTCCAGAAGCGAGAGGCTTTGGTGCAGACCCTCTTCATGAGGAGACAGCAGCAGAAGATCATCAGCGTACAGGAGGCTTTTGATTTCTCTGTCGTCGAGGGTCAGACCGGGACAAGAGGACTTCTCAAGTGCTGATGCCAATTCATTAATATAGATATTAAAGAGAGTCGGGCTGAGGCTGCAGCCTTGACGGACTCCTTTAGTTTGACTGAAATAATCAGTACGTTTGTCATTAATCTTCACCCCGCACTTGTTCCCGTTGTATATATCCTTTATAATGTCATATGTCCTTCCTCCTATTCCACTTTGGATTAGTTTTAGGAAAAGTCCATTATGCCATACCGAATCAAAGGCTTTTTTAAAGTCAATGAAGCAGCCAAATATTTTCCCTTGTTTTGTTTGTTGGACGTGTTTTTGTATGAGTGTGTGGAGTGTGTAAATGTGATTTGATGTTCTCTGTTTAGGCATAAATCCAATCTGAGAATTGTTAAGGATCTTGTGTTGTTGGAGGAACTGAACTAGCCTGTCGTTGATGATGGAGCAGAAGAGTTTGCCCAGGTTGCTGCTCACTGTGATGCCCCTGTAATTATTTGGGTCGTACTTCTCGCCCTGTTTAAAGATTGGTGTAATCAAACTTTCTTTCCATATCTCAGGAAAGTGTCCTGCTTTTAATAAAAGATTGAATAATTTGAGAATTGCATCTTTCAGTTTGGGGCTGCTGTGTTTCAGCATCTCATTTGATATTAAATCCATGCCACAGGATTTTTTATTTTTTAGGGATTTTATCTTGTCTGTTAGTTCAATTAGTAATATGGGCTGGTCTAAATGGTTTATCTGGTCTTTTACAGTGCGTTCCAGGTTATAGAGTTGGGAAGTCAGGTGTTTTTGGGTGAGAGTTGGTTCGTTTTGGGAATAGAGTTTTCCAAAATGTTCGGTCCAGATGTTTGGGTCATAGATGGGAATGTGTTTAGGTTCTTTCGATTTATCTAATTTATTCCATAATTCCCAAAAAGAATTCTGATCTACTGCCTCCTCAATCTTATTAAGCTTTGATTTCATGTGATCCACTTTTTTCTGTATTAGTATTGACTTGTATGTTTTGAGGGTTTGCTGATATTTGTCTCGTGTTTGTTGGTTTGCAGGGTCTCTGTGTTTTATATTAGATAATGATCTTAATTCTTTTCTTAATTTTTGGCACTCTTTATCAAACCAACCATCTTTAGCAATTTCTTTCTTACATCTATAATTTTTTCTTTTTCTCAGGGCTTTTCTGACCACTGTAGAGAATATTTCGTTTAATTGATGAGTTGCTAAATTGATAGTTCTCTTCTCTTCACTAAATGAAGTAGATAGAAATGAATCTATCATGTTCTGGACCCGAGTGCTGTGGAGCTGGGCTTCATACTGGGCAGGACTGTCTTTACCCCATATAAACGTGGAGGGGAGGGGGTGCAGTTTAACCTTCGGGTCTGAAGGCCGGAGATTCACGGATCTGTTCAGACTGAGGACTGTGTGACTGTGGTCTGATAACGGCAGCTGTGGCATTACTGTGAAATAGTTGAGTTTACTGTGGTCTACATCAGTGATGGCGTAATCTACTGCGCTGCTGCCCAGATATGAGCAGTAGGTGAACCGACCCAGAGAATCTCCCTTTGTCCTGCCGTTAACTATATACAGACCCAGGCTTTTGCAGAGCTGCAGGACTTGTTTTCCGTGCCTGTTTATCGTGTTGTCATAATTCTGACGTGCCTTCGTAAAGTGTTTCCGTTGATATATATGTGAGTTGTTAATATATTTGTCTCCATCTGAGGTAATGTAATCCGCTTCCTTCCCCGTTCTAGCGTTCAGATCCCCCATTAACAGAACTGATCCTAGAGATTGAAAGTAAACGGTCTCTGACTGTAGGGTTGGGAAGATGTCTTCATTATAATAAGGAGACTCATATGGGGGGATGTATGTGGCACACAGGTACATGTCCTCATCTAAACACAAAAGCTCTTTTTGAAGTTTTAACCAAATATGTGTTTTCCCTTTTTTCACAGGCTGAATATAATGCCACAGATGGTCTTTAAACCAAACTATGATTCCTCCTGAATCTCTTCCGTTTTTAATGTTAGGCTGTTTGATTGAAGGGATTCGTAGCTCTCTGTAGTTTGGAGGAGTGCAGATTTTGGAGTCTAAACGACACCATGTCTCAAGTAATATAATTATGTCTGAACTATATACAATATTTACAAAATCAGGGTTAGTAGTTTTCTCCCCAAAAGCAGAAGAGAACATCCCCTGAATGTTATAGCATGTTATTTTAAACGATGACATTGACGAATATTGGATTTACCAGAAAAATGTATGAAATTCATGACCCAATCATGTTTTAAAATATAGATTAATCAATTAGAAAGGTAATATAGCGGATATATCGAAGTATGGTGAGTCGGTCAATTTTACACATTGAATAAAAAATCAAAAAAATAAATTATAAAATAAAATAAAAAATAAAAATAAAAAAATGATTAAGAAATAATGATCATTCTTGACAGACACACTATGAGTATTTAAGCTAACATATTGTCACATATAATTTGCAGCATGTGTTTGATCTGGATCAGGTCAGTGGTGTCAGCTCTACCTGTTCCTGCCACTACAGCGGCGTAGCTGTCCGTCTGTCTGACTGACTCGCGCTCAGGGGGTGTTTTCTGAGGGCGTTTCAGGGCTGACTCCTTGATGGTTTTTGCGAACAGTCTCATGCCCTCGCTATGGATGTGGATACGGTCATATAGATGCTCATGGGTGATGCGCTGATGGTTGGCTATGTGAACGCTCGGCATTGAAGCACAGATGTTGGCTATCTCCGCGTTGATTGTGTTGATGATCCTTTGAGGGACGTCTCTGCGAGGTAGAAGGGTTGAGATGATGACCTTGGCTCCGGGGTAGATCCTGCTGGCTGTTTTCACCACGTTGGACAGGGCTTTTGTGACGTCCACCCTTGCACTGATGTCGTTTGTTCCGGTGTGAAGAATGATGTGTGACGGTGCGCCCAGCACTCCCTCTCGCAGCAGTCTCAGAGCAGAGTGTGAGGTGGGACACCAGAACTTCTTCACCGATCTGCCCGGAAACAGACGTCTGTGGTCAAGATGGTGGCCGTTGGAGTCACAGAGGATGACGATGTTGTCTTTACTCGCCTGATCTCTGCCGGTGCTCATGGATGGTGTTGTAGTTGGTGGACGGTATGGTGTGATGCTGCTGCTGACTTTCCTCTGAGGGGCTTGATGAGATTGTGGGGTTGCAGGAGTGAAGGAGCTCAGTGATGGTGTACTGACACACTGCTGATGTTCAAGAGTGAAGGAGCTCTTTTTTGTGTGTGCTGACACTGCTGATGATGGGATGCGTTCCGGGGTGGAGGCGCTGTGTGTTTGAGTGCTGACACACTGCTGATGTTGTTTTGTGTGCAGCTGGTTTCTGGTCTCTTCCAGCAGTCTCTCCAGTGTGTGGCCGTGTTGTTCTCTTCTACCCAGCTCCTCTCTCACCCTCCTCAGCTCCTGTCG
Source organism: Gila orcuttii (assembly GCA_026230005.1). NCBI lineage: Eukaryota > Metazoa > Chordata > Actinopteri > Cypriniformes > Leuciscidae > Gila > Gila orcuttii. The sequence continues at coordinate 50,415,736 of JAPDVR010000009.1, read as the reverse complement.
CAGCTCCTGATTGGCCTCCTCCAGATGTTTAACGGCCGAGCAGAGCTGTTGTAGTTGTTGAATGCTGTGATGGCTGGTCATATTCAGGAGCTGGTGGATGTTGTTGGTAGTTTCCTCTTTAAACAAGTAGTAGTCCTGCTCCAGCTCTGCGATGTTGTCTCTCAAGGCCTTTATCTTGGGAGACGCAGGAGTGCTGATATGTCTGTCTGTCAGAGGAGTTCTTGAGCCTGGGTCAGTGTTTGTGTCTGTTGTGTTGCTGAGTCCCTCCTCTGCGCTTCTCTTCACTTCAGGATCTTTCTTAATCTTCTGAACCTCCACTTTAAGGTTTTTGAAGTTCCTCTGGAATTCATTGAGGCTGGTTTCTGGTCCCTGGACCATGACAGTTCCGTTATGATATAGGTTCACAATCAGCTTTGTGTCGTTGTCTCCTTCCAGAGTGAGTTGTCTGCCTTTGCTGATGCCTCCTTTTCTTCTACATGTCATGGCAGAGCTGAGGATGGTGTGCCAGGCTGATGGGTGTTCAGTGAAGAACAGCAGGTTACGCCGGACTCTATTGTCTTCTGGTCCACTGTAGTCAGACAGCAGTAACTCTGGGTTCTCTCTTAGGATCATCTCTTTCATCCTTTTCTTTTCTTTGGTAGATTTAACTTCTGCTGGATATATTATCTCCAGCTCCTCTTCATTTTTAAAAAATGCCTCCGCTTTAGGTAGGCCCATGTTGTTCTCAACTGAATTAACTGCCACGGAATGTTAGCTTGGCTAGCAGTTAGCTTGATATGTT
>JAPDVR010000009.1:50397455-50407455 GCA_026230005.1 Gila orcuttii | reverse complement strand
TTATAAGAGTGCAGATTAAGGGCCAGTAATATTATAAACGTGCAGATTAAGGGCCGGTAATATTATAAACGTGCAGATTAAGGGCCGGTAATATTATAAACGTGCAGATTAAGGGCCGGTAATATTATAAACGTGCAGATTAAGAGCCGGTAATATTATAAACGTGCAGATTAAGGGCCAGTAATATTATAAACGTGCAGATTAAGGGCCGGTAATATTATAAACGTGCAGATTAAGGGCCGGTAATATTATAAACGTGCAGATTAAGAGCCGGTAATATTATAAACGTGCAGATTAAGAGCCGGAAATATTATAAACGTGCAGATTAAGGGCCGGTAATATTATAAACGTGCAGATTAAGGGCCGGTAATATTATAAACGTGCAGATTAAGGGCCGGTAATATTATAATAAGATCCTCTTCATACGTCAGAAGGAGAGAAATCTGATCGGCTTATTTTTAGACATGCTTGCAGAGAAAGACATATAAAACAAAGTTACTGGGTTTTACTTTTCACGTTTTCTGGGTCGGTAGAAGCACCGGATTAGAGCACTTACACACGGGAAAAGTCAGATTTTCATAATATGTCCCCTTTAAGTAATTATGGGCCAATATCAACATGACCTTTTTTAGAGAAGGTTGTTATAGCACTTTTTCAAATGCGTGTTGCAACTACGGTAACCGTTATGTGCCAAGAAGCCATGACAATATGTCTTTCAATAGCACTTCATCGAGTTTAACTATACATGTTCTACTGTTATGCTGCCTATATAATGAATTACACAACCAAGCAATGAAAAAAAGTTTGTAATTTAGACCGCAGCATTGACGTACCTGTCGAGAAGCAACTTCAGCGTCCCTTTCAAAGTCGTTCTTCCTCATTAGCTCTATCCACCTGGGAAAAGCTATCCCGATATTTACCCTCGTTTTTTTAATTCGCCGGTCACGTTTCCTTTTAAATCAATTTTTTTGCTTCTTTGGCGATGAGGATTCCTTCTCCTGTGGCTCGGCATAAGTATGATCCTGCATTATGAAGCACCTGCAGTGCAGCCTTTCAAATTTGCCGGGACCGACACAAGCGCCTCTCACTGATCTCCTTGTCCACTTCAGCTGGTTTCTGTCACGTGACGCTGGCTCTGAACGAAAACGTGTTGTGGAAACGTGCTTAGGTAGGCTAGTGCTTTTTGTCCCTCTCTGCTATTATAGTTTTTCAATATGGCGGAACGACATGGAAGCCTCCATTGACTTACCCGTCCCATGTAATTAAAGATAAGAAATTTTTCGCTTGCGAGGATAATTCAGATCATTGGCAGAGGTAATTTTACACCAATGAGGACATATTTATGATTAAAGACATTGATTTTAGCTAATAAAATACTTAAAAAATACACAGTGTACCTTTAAGGTCCCTCCATAAAGGTTTTTAATCATATTTTATTGGCAGTTAATTCTGGAAAGGTGGTAATACTTTTTCTGCTTGATCTCTCAGCTGATTTTGATACTAATGATCATGCCATTTTATTGTTGCAATTGAAAGATGACATTGGTGCTAAGGGTCTTAGATTGGTTTAAATCATATTTAAAGTCCCCATGTGGTGAAAATCCAGCTTTTAATGTTGTTTATATGTCTATGTGGTGTTTTTAATATGCTTTAAGACAAACCGTGTGTAAATTCATAAGTCGACAGCATTGCTGAGCTTAAAACTGCAGTGGACCAAAGACAGTCTCAAAAACACGGTTTGAAATCGCTGGTGTTTCTGACGTCACAAACTACCTTGTAACCAATCAGATCAACGTGTGATCGTCAACGAGTGGATCTCTGAGCTGAGTGAGTGAGTGGAGGCGGGACTCATTTGCATATTCATAGAACCTCGCATACATAATGAGGCAAGGGTGTCGAGTTACATTCAAGCTATTTTAAAGCATGAAAACAGTTTTTCAAGGAAAAAAAACGTAAATATGTAATTTTGGTGATCAAAGATCAGTTTTAAGCGATACAATTACTGACTACAGGGATAATAGTACAAAGGATAGATCTTTTTAAGTTTGCGTAGGAAATTACGCAGTGGTGTGCCTCAGGGCTCTATTCTTGGGCCTATTTTATTTTCATTGTATATGTTCCCATTAGGCTCAGATTTTCGTAAACATAATATTTTGTGTCAACTATATGCAGATGACACTTAGCCATATATTCCCATTGATGCAAGAGGTTCTCAATCCTTTGATGAACTTGTACAGTGATTCTTTAAGAACTTCTCAGGGTGAGAGTTTATTTAAAACATGTGAGTTTCTCTTGCATTTGAGAAGATTAAAAAATCGGCTGCTGTAGAAATGTGTTCGCTTTATCTTAATTACTCTGACGAAGGCAATTGAGAACTTTTAATTGGAACCTTACAGATTTAGAAACGTGCCTAATTGTTCAAACGCTCTGTTTGTGTGTGTGTGTGTGTGTGTGTGTGTGAGAGTTTTTGAGTGTGTGTGTGTGTGTGTTTGAGAATGTTTTTGTGTGTGTGTGTGCGCAAACACTAATACAGCTGAACAAAAGAGATAAATGTAATTTAAATCGCAGTTGCAATTTGTATTGCAAACATTGCAATTTGATATATTTTCCCCAATTCACACAGCCCTACAATACTCTCTAAACATCATCAGTTCACGACCACGAGGGTAAAACAAAAAAACATCTTATTTATTATAAAATTAGTCCATATGACTTGTGCTCTATATATTCCATCTCTTCAGAAGTTATAAGATATTTTGTTTGAAGAATATCGGTCTGTTCTTCACACTTCAAAGACCTGGAATATAATGAACTGTTCCTTTCATAACCCAGCTCCTGTTTGAGATCAAACACTTTAAATATTGACCATCCGCAATTACACCATTATCATCTTTCTTTCCAACTGTGTGTGACAAATTATGAAACTAAAAATGCCGGATACTGTTAAACAAGAGATGATAGGAAGGAGGAGACGATGAAGGGCACTTAGGAGGATGTTATATTCATGTTGTCATGGTGACAGTGTTGTTTTGGATTTTATGTGATGTTTATTGACATTTGGTTATGATTAGCTCAATTATATGAAAATGTTTTTTTTTACATATACTACTGGTATATTATTATATTATAATATACTTTTCTGCTCATCAAGGCTGCATTTATTTGATCAAAAATACAGTAAAAACTGAACTATTATTCCAATGCTGTTTTCTATGTGAATATATCATTTTCAGCATCATTACTCCAGTCTTCAGTGTCACATGATCCTTCAGAAATCAGTATAATATGATGATTTGATGCTCAAGAAACATTTATGATTATTATCAATGTTGAAAATCGTTCATATTTTTGAGGAAACTGATACATTTTATTTTTCAGGATTCTTTGATGAATAAAAAGTTAAAAAGAACAGCATTCATTTGAAATAGAATGTTTTGTAACAATATAAAGGTCTTTACCATCACTTTTGATCAATTTAATGCATCTTTGATGAATAAAAGTATTAATTTATATAAAAAACAAAATCTTACTGACCCAAATCTTTTGAACGTCGCTTATTGCATATATATGTATATATATATATATATATATATATATATATATATATATATATATATAGTAACATTAACTACTTTACTATATGCTGTATTTCTCAGACAGTCAGTATTTTGCAGTTTTGTGATGGAGCTGTGTATTATATTCTCTATATCCTTTACTTTAGCCAACCCTACATGTACTTCAGTGTTTGTTAGTGTCACGCTGCTGTTGACTTGTATTTTTCTTCATTTATTAGTTGCATTGATTGTTTATGACTGGAACTGTCGCTTCTCAGAGAACTTCAGCAGTTCAGGCAAACGCTGGCGAGGATATGAATGTCTGATTTCTATATTTTTTAATAATTCATGGACCACAGGGAGGAAATACACTGCAGGAGAACGCTGTAGGACACACACACATTCACTTTAGATTTGTGTTAGTTCTTACGAGCGACCGCACATGTGACAACTAAAGACACACACACACACACACACACACACACACACACACATACTGTACATGTAACAAATTACCTCAAAAGAGAATTATGTATAATCATAACTGTTTTATAATTAAATTATAAATACCTGGATCAGTTAATAGAGTTAACTTGATGTAGCTGAATTAATATCACAATAAATAAACCTGTTTGTCCAGCGTATTGATCATCCATCAACTCTCAGAAAGGATATTTAACGTGGCCACAGAAAAATTCAATTCAATTCAATTCAATTCAAATTTATTTGTATAGCGCTTTTCACAATACATATTGTTTCAAAGCAGCTTTACAGAAAGTGCATTTCAGAAATGTACGTAAAAAATACAGTTAGTTAATCATCATGTATTAATTTAGGGCATAACATATCGCCGGCGTTGAGTCGTCTCTTCACAGGCGTCGAGTCGTCTCATCGCAGGCGTTTAGTCATCTCATCGCAGGTGTTGGGGATCTGAAGTCTCCGTGAGAGGCTGGATACAAACTGTAGCTGAAGAACGCTATTTACCTCGGGACGCTAGATAACAGCAGAAAAGCAGATGGGAAATAATTAGCGTAGCTGCTGTTCATAATATTAATGCATTCGATCTGATTCAGCAGTAGTATAAGAGGCAAGCATTATGTGAATGCTTGGCTGAAGAGATGCGTCTTTAATCTAGTTTTGAACTGGGAGAGCGAGTCTGAGCAACGAACAGTATCAGGAAGGCTATTCCAGAGTTTAGGAGCTAAATGTGAGAACGCCCTCCCTCCTTTAGTGGACTTAGATATCCTAGGAATGACCAGAAGCCTCGAATTTAGGGATCTTAAAGAACGCGATGGATTGTAGGGCGATAGAAGGTCCATTAAATATACAGGAGCTAGACCATTTAGGGCTTTATAGGTCAGTAATAGTACTTTTCAATTGATACGGAACTTAATAGGTAACCAGTGCAGAGATGATAAAATTGGTGTTATATGATCATATTTTCTTGACCTAGTAAGAACTCTAGCAGCTGCATTTTGCACTAACTGTAGCTTGTTTATTGAGGATGCAGGACAACCAGCTAATAAAGCGTTACAGTAATCTAGTCTTGAGGTCATGAATGCATGAACTAACTTTTCTGCATCAGAAACAGATAGCATGTTACGTAGCTTAGCAATATTTCTAAGGTGGAAAAAGGCTGTTCTTGTAACATATGATATATGATTTTCGAAAGACAAGTTGCGGTCTAGTATAACACCCAGGTCTTTTACTGTAGTGGATAAAGTAACTGGACATCCTTCTAAATTAAAGTTGTATTGTACGAGGTTTTGTGGGTAGTTTTTTGGACCAATAAGTAATACCTCCGTTTTATCTGAATTTAATAGCAGGAAATTACACGTCATCCAGCATTTTATATCTTTAAGACACTCTGTCAATTTAGATAAGTTAGTGTTTTCATCTGGTCTTGATGAAATATATAATTGAGTGTCATCAGCATAACAGTGGAAATTAATTCCATGTTTTCTTATAATATTACCCAGTGGCAGCATATATATTGAGAATAGCAGAGGGCCTAACACCGATCCTTGCGCCACTCCATAGTCTACTGACGTTATCTTCGATTTTTCACCATTTAAACAGACAAAATGGTAACGGTCTGATATGTACGATCTAAACCAGCTTAATGCCTGTCCCTGAACACCAGTGTAGTTTTGTAGTCGATCCAAGAGTATTTTATGATCTATAGTGTCGAACGCAGTGCTAAGATCGAGTAGAACTAGTATTGAGATACAGCTTTGGTCAGAAGCTAAAAGTAAATCATTTGTAATTTTAACTAGCGCAGTTTCTGTGCTATGATGCGGTCTGAATCCTGACTGAAATTTTTCATAGATATCATTTTCTTGCAAGAAAGAGCACAATTGAGCGGACACAATTTTTTCTAGTATTTTAGATATAAATGGAAGATTTGAAATGGGTCTGTAATTTGCTAAGTTATTTTGATCTAATTGCGGTTTCTTAATAATAGGTTTTATTACTGCCAGCTTAAATATTTTTGGAACATGACCTAAAGATAAAGACGAGTTAATAATATTGAGAAGAGGCTCTTCCACTACAGGTAACACTTCTTTCAGTAGTTTAGTGGGTATTGGATCTAATAAACATGTTGTTGGTTTCGCTGCAAAGATAAGTTTATTTAGCTCTTCCTGTCCTATAGTTGTAAAGCGGTGTAGTTGTTCTTGAGGGGCGATAATTGTGGCTGAATCATAAGACACCATAGAGGATTGTACATTTACAATTGTATTTCGGATGCTTTCTATTTTCTCATTGAAGTAATTCATAAAATCATTACAACTATACTGTAACGGAATATTTTGCTCTGGTGATGTCTGTTTATTTGTTAGTCTAGCCACGGTGTTAAATAAAAACCTTGGATTATTTTGGTTATTTTCTATCAGTTTGCGGAGATGCTCAGCCCTGGCTGCTTTTAGAGCCTTTTTATAACGTGACATACTGTCTTTCCACGCGATTCTAAAGACCTCTAAATTAGTTTGTTTCCATTTACGCTCTAAGTTACGAGTTTCTCTCTTGATAACATGTGTAGTACTATTGTACCATGGTGCTTTAGTTTTCTCTCTAACCTTTTTTAATCTATAAAAATAACTCGTAGCATGTACTGTAGCTGTGATCACATCTTTAAAGGGACATTAATTTACAAGCAGAGACCAGAAGCACAAGCACAAACTGTGGAAAAGAGTCAATCTGAACAAAACCAGCAGGTTCTTCTTTCAAAGCCCCTCGTTAACTACTCATACTGAAGCTCAGTTTAGTTTAGTTACTGCACAAGGCTTTAGGTGAACGAGCGTCCGGATATTCAGTCTCAGGAGAAAGTCTGGATGCTTCAGTAAGTCAATGGTGTTGAAGTTGCAATCAATTTCTTCCACGTTGAATACGACTCACGAGCGATTTACGACCCACTAGAGGCTTTGGCACCGGAGGATCCTTCTCATAGTTGCTAGATCTACTGGCGGAAGTTCCCGGATGTTGGCGTGTTCGCACTGCAGGAACTAGGAACGGTTTTAGTTCAATGAACTCCTTTTGGAGGAACTCATTTACTCCTCCTTCAGAGTCGCTCTAAACCAGCGCTATAGGAACTATCCGTGACATTAGTGTTCCTGATTGGCCAAACGCATGCCAAACACCAGCACACGCCATTTTTAAAAAGCTGTGTAAACACACAGATTATAGCCTATATATTTACTCCAGAAACTAACTCTACGAGCATGTAAAACAGTGATAGATGAAGCTCTTAACCTTACAGCAAGGAGACTACCCAACGCAGCTTTGAGGAGACCGAGAGAAACATGATTATGTATTTCTGCTCAGCAACACTGGACATCAACCACACGCACACGCTATTGGTCGTTACACACACTTTGTTTGTTGGGTGAAGGGTTTTAAAGATTATTTGTTAAATATAACAAATAATTGTGAGTCTGATTTGTCTCAGGTGATACACACACAAACACAAAAACACACATACACACTCACACACTTACTCACTCACTTACTCACTCACACAAACACACACAGTCTCACGCGCACACACACACACACACACACACACACACAACACAACTGGCCCTGGTACACACTCGCACGCACACGTTTGCCTCGACTTTGCCCGTCATGCCAATAGAGCTAATTTGAATAGAATTGAATTGAATTGAGTGAGACAGGGAGAGATTTCAGGAGGTCAAAGTCACACTGACATCATCAGCGCAGAAAGTGTTTTGCTTGTGGTCAAAATCCCCTGCAGTGAGAGTAACACACGCGTGCACATTCATACACATGTTTTAATGCATGAAGACAGATGTTGAAGTGAGGCGACAACAGAAGCTTCTCTAGCCAAATCAGTCTGGAAGGACACACACACACACAAACACACACACACACACACACACACAGACACACACTAAAACTGTGAAACACGGAGACTAAATGATCCTACCAGTCGCTGTCGAGCTGCATATATCTGTTCTGCTGTTCAGTGTGTGTGTGTGTGTGTGTGTGTGTGTGTGTGTGTGTGCGTGTGTGCGTGTGTGCGTGTGTGCGTGTGTGTGCATGTGAGTGTGTGTACGTATAAGTGTGTGTGTATGTGTGAGTGAGTATGTTTTATGTGTTAGTGTGTATGTATGTGTGTGTGTGTGTGTGTGTGTGTGTGTATGTGTGAGTGTGCACGTGTGAGTGAGTATGTGTTAGTGTGTATGTTTGTGTGTGTGTGTGTGTGTATGTGTATGTGTGAGTGTGAGTGTGCACGTGTGAGTGTGTGTTTACGTGTGAGTGTGTGAGTGTGTGTGTGTACGTGTGAGTGTGTGTGAGTGAGTGTGTGTGTGTTCTAGACAACTTCTTCATTGTTGGTTGCATGATGGCGTCACTCAAGATGTGTGAACAATCAGTATTACATGGAGTTTAATTACAGCGCTCGTGCTATAATAATAACAACACTGCTGCTGTTCAGGAGTCTGTCATCAATAAAACAATCAAAAGTACTGGATTTGATAAATGATGATGACTATATTAATAATAATAATAAAAGTATAAATACACTAGGGCTGTAATCAACCAAAGGAAATCTTGGTCGACTGAAGTCCTGAAATTTCGACTAACATAAAAAAACTAGCTGCACAGTACTTGGTAGCCTTGTCCGCCTAAATGAATTAAAAAATAAACATAAAAAACTAGTAGGGTATTTGCAGTATATTAAATCGTTTTTTGACCTAATTATTTTGCACTGAAATGACACACTGTCGGCTCTGACAGCATTGCATCACATGCACTTGCGCAATATAGCCTATGATTTACGAAAATAGTACTATGTCAACTAGTGATATCAGCATGAGAACTGTTGAAGAATATGCAACATAATTTAGACAATTGTTTTTGTCATACGTTATAATAACTGACAGACACTATCATTTCAGCCGCTTCATGGCCAAGACACGAATAGACTATTAACTTAAAGCTTTTACTCTTAAACACACAAGACACGTCCACTTTAATAAAAAAAATATATTTATTAAGCAAACCAGATCAAGACGAGAGCAGAAACGAAATAAAGTTCATAACTGAAAAATAAAGTAGAGGCTCAAAACAAATACAAACGGTGGGCACAGCAATTGCGCATTAGGCTCCAAAAATAAATAAATAAATAAATAATAATAATAATAAAGTGCCCAAATCCAATAAATAATTCTAGAAATAAATGGTCACAATAATAAAAGTGAAGCATAAAATGTTTCCAGCGTGGTCTGGGGGATGCTACCTGCGTGCAGGTGCGCCTGCAGTTATAAAACGATTACTAATTGGCATATTTCAATGTTTTATGCCAATTCTGATGTGTTCAACCCAACGCAGACAAGTTAGCTTACCGTTTTTAGGTGATATGCCATGTTTGATTTCGAGCTGTGATATGCAAACTTTGCATTCGACTTTTTTTTTCCATTTTCTATTTTCATAAAATGCTGCCACACTCCCGATGTCTTTGACATGGTAGATTACTCTGACAGTAAATTAAACCCTAAATTCAGCAAACCACCATGGATGATGCAGACCAATGCCTTAGTAGTTCTTTCTTCAATCAGTGGGTTGGGCTAATCCAAAAAAGTGAAAACAGGGGGGGTGTTCTGAAGACAGGCTGTTACCTGTGAAACAGGGGTGCTCTGAAAACAACCCCATTAGCAATTAGTGATGAAATGAATGTAATGAAATTAACGCGGCAAAAGTCGACTAATCAGAATTTTAGTTGAGCCAGAACGTATCAACCAATTAATCGACTAGTCGACTGGGAGATTACAGCCCTAAAATACACACTCACTACACTTCAAATGTTTGGGGTTAAAAAGATTTTAAAATGTTGTTGAGTCCTTCTGCTCATTAAGGCTGCATTTATTTGATCAAAAATTCAGTTAAAAAAAAAGTAAAATATTATTAAAATATTTTTTTTTTCA
>JAPDVR010000009.1:50337455-50387455 GCA_026230005.1 Gila orcuttii | reverse complement strand
TCTCGAAGGCAAACCAGTTAAGAATTGCAGATCTCGAGAGTCTATTTCTCTGATCTCTCTGTTTTTCAGCCTGGATAAGCTGAGACGATTCTCTCCATTCTCACTTCAGAAGTGTGTGTGTGTGTGTTTTGCCTGATTCTCTGTGATCAGGCTTTATTTGTTCAGTTGTGCATCTTAAAACAACACCAGAGATTAAAGCTAAACGCTCTGTGTCGTTCTGCTCCAGATCAGCAATGTTTGCTCTGCTGTAATAATTCATCCTGAAGAAACACATCCAGACAGATTCTGATCATGTCTTTCATTACAGACGTTAAGCATTCATGCATTTCATTATCACTTGTTTCTCTCACTCTATTTTTTTAAATCTTATTTTCATTTCTAATGTATTGCCAAAGCAGTAAGTATAAAAGTAAAATAAATGGATAGAATAACTTTAATAAGATATAATCTTTTATCCAAATCTACTTACAAGGAAAATTGCAAGCAATTTGTTGTTTTTGTTTTCTTAAATAACACAAATTACATTTATATTTATTTATTCTGTTTTAGATGTGCAGTTGTATTGCAAAATAAATTGTAAATTGTAAAAAATTACAAATGGAGTAAATTAGTATTAACAAGATAAAATGTATTAAAAAGATACATTTTTAATAGTATATTTATTTAGTTTACAGTTTTATCCAAATTTAATTACATAGAAAATCACAAGCAAGTTGTCATAAGAAAAAATAAAATGAAATAAAATAAGTTTTTTAATATGCATTTGTATTGCAAAATAAGTATAACAAATGTAAAATATCTAAATTTGAGTAAATGAGTATTAACAATATAAAAATGTATTAAGATAAAATTATATATTTGAATAGCATAGCGTACATTTAATTATTTATATTTAATTAGGTTTTTATGTGCATGTGTATTGCCAAAGCAGTGCAAAATAAGAATAAATGCAAAATAAAGTAAATTAGTAAATTAACAAGATGTATTAATAGGATAAAAATTAGAGATTTTGTTTGTTTATTTGGGTTACACTTTCATCCAAATCCACTTACACAGAATAAAATGACATGACATACATTTATTTACATTTATTCAGTTAATTAATATTAATAATCTGAATACATTTTCTGCAATGTAATATAGTTGATTATTGTAACTTTTGCAGATATGTGTCACAGGTGCAGCTCATCCAATCAGAATCAGAGTCAGAACAATCTGTTTTATAATTAGAAATGAACTCTGATCAGCAGGTCAGAAATAAACGACACTTTCTTTGTGTCTTTTTTTCCCAGAGACGCTGTTAGAGAGATGTGATTGAGCATCTCCCTGACCGCTGATGGTTACTAAGCAACAACCACACGCAACAATTGCTGTATAGTTTTTGTGTGATTATTAATAAGTGAGTTGTTTAGAAGGAGATCTCTAAAGAAAACACAATTTAGACACTTTAGTGCTCAAATTACACACATTTATTATACTGAATAATTCATGTTAGAGATCGAACACAAACACAAGCTGTGGATTTCTGCTGTTCACACAGTAGATGTGGATTCACTCTAAACATGTTTCTTGTTCTTTTTTATGAGCTGGATTGATTTTCTGTGGCAATCACTCGTATTGAAGCCAGTATATTGATCTGATCTGCTGTCTCCTCTTAATCAGGAATGGTTTGACCCACCTGGGGTGAACCACTGCGGTCTGTAAAGGGGGGTCGTTGAGGTTTCATTAGTGCTGAAAGTTTTGGAGACACTGTGATTTTTCCAATAAAGAGGAAATTAGAAAATTTTGGCTCCTCTCGTTGCATGAAATTCGTCCATAGAGCCTTTAGTGTGCAGTGTTTCAGTTTGGCTCTGAGGCCCTGTCCACATGGAGACGCGTTTAGCTGTATACGTAAAAAAAAAATTATCGTATAGGCGTTTTGGAGACGGATCCGGCGTTTTGGGAGACTGAAACCGCTATTTTTTTAAACCGGGTCCCAGAGTGGATAAATCTGAAAACGACACCCTTGCGCTTTTGTGTGTACGGCCAAGCCGTATATTTTGTGAAACGATGATTTTGTGAGTCCGACTAGTCAGACACGCTAAATCAGTAACATCAATAACAACTGCGACTACATGCTTGTGTTCGTGCTGCAGAAGCTACTGAGCCTCTTTTATTTCTTTATTTATTATTTAGGCCTACTTTAATGTATTTTATTTCTTTATTTTAGCTACTTATTTATTTATATTTCTTTCTTATGCTATGATGCTTGTATTTTGTCTGATTAAGACATTTCGTTTTTTTTAGGGATGGGCATTTCAAGCAAAAATAATATTTGATGATCTCTGGGAATTATTTGATTATTATTCAAAAAACACACCTCTGCCCCCTCATGCTCACCGGTGACACGGCGTTCGCTCCGACATTACATTTCTCTGTACTGTAGGCCTATGTGTTGTAGCCATTAAAGAAAAGTTAGTTTCATATTTATGTTTAAATAACAGGTTATTTTTTCCATTTCATATATGTTGATTATATGAAAAGTGAACAGCATGAGTAGCCTAATCATAAGATGCGCAATATCGAGAGACATCATTTTGACCACTCCATTAAGTTTTGTTTTGTATAAAGCCTTTCTTTAAAGTGAATTTCGTTTTGTATAAATTGTATCTTAATTTTAATCAATGTTTCATCAACCAATTGCCTGGATTTAATAATTAAGAAGCAAATATAGCAGACAATATAATCAGGACATGGAGGCGCCGGCGCGATATAACTTGCATTGCTCATAAACTGGAGCTTGTCTCATAAATGAACAGAAACTCAGAAATATATCTATAGATAGCTTGAAATGTCTACTACAAAGCAATTTAAAATGAAAAGAAAACCGTATGAAGTGCGCATTTCTCTCTCACAATACTGCGAAGGTGGCGAGTCAGCATCGTCACAGAAAACACTAGTTTATTAATAAACAATTAAAATGTCTCCTTGTTATATTTGACACATTCATAATGATTAGGTTTGCCGGTTCTTTGTGGCAAGCTTTATGCATCTGCTAACTAATCAAATATCGTGACTCATCCCTATTTAGTACCAGGCCATTTATGGTTTTTCTTATTGTTCAATAAAGTTCTTGGTAAAAAAAAGAAAATAGCTACTGTGCCTAATATTATTGTATACAGCGCGCAAGGTTTATGCGCAAGTCTTCTTTGTTTTTAGTGTATCTGTGTCAGAATTACAGCGCCTCGTACTGGTCTGGCATGTGTACCACATCGGTTTGAGTCGGTTTCGTGTGTATGCAGATATTTCTTGAGACGCCGCCGTGTTTACGGAATTTTTTTTTTTTTTTAGAATGAGGGAAAAAAACATCGGATAGGGAAAGCTCTGGCTTTGTGTGGATGTTGCCTGAGAGAGAAGTGTTTTTTTTTTCACCTGTATGGAGTTTAATGCTTGTGCCTTTGGAACACACACACACACACGTTTGTTTTGTTATACTTGTGAGGACATTCCATAGGTGTTATGGTTTTTATACTGTACAAACTGTATAATCTATTCCCTACACTAACCCGACCCCTAAACCCCTAAATCACCCCCCCCCCCCACACACACACACACACGCACGCACACACACACACACACATCATCATCATCATTGGCCAGTGCAGTGTGTTCCCAGTTGCTTGATGTGATATGGAATTTCTACATAATGGCCTTGATATTGTCCCTGTATCATTTCTTTTGATCGCCAGTGGCTCGGCGACCTTCCTTCAGCTGGGAGGACAGGATCTGTTTGGGGAGACGTGTGTTAGACATGCGGATGACATGGCCTGTCCATCAATGTTGGTACTGCATTATTGTAGTGGTTATGCTGGTCATGTTGGCTTTCTCCAAGACACTGATGTTGGTGCGTCTGTCCTCCCAGCTGATCCTCAGAATCTTTCGTAAGGACCTTTGATGGTCCCAAACACTGTTGTAGTTCAAATGAACGGCCAGAACACATTTTCTGTTTTCAGTTAAAACAGTGTCATGTAAGCAGGCCCCTAACTTAATAGCTAATGATCTTTGCAATGGAAGTGAATCAATCAAAACTAACTTTAGCTGGACAATAACTTTATTCTAGAGCTGCTGTAAAGCCAAAACAATCTCTGTTACTTTAATTTCCTATTATCACTGTAAAGCTGCTTTGAAACAATCTATATTGTTAAAAGCGCTATATAAATGAAGGTGACTTGACTTGAGTTGAGTGAGGTGAATGACCAATGAGGTGGAGTATGGCACTAATGAAGATGGCAAACAGGGTGGGTGCAATAATGCTTCCCTGTTTGACCGCAATTTCCACCGTGAAAGGCTCGGACTCAGAGCCGCTATTGCTTAGCACTGTGACTGACATGCCATCATGTAGAAGCCTTAGTCTTCTGATATACTTGTCATGAATGTCGTATCTTAATAGTATGTTCCACAGAGTCTGGCGGTTTACTGTGTCAAAAGCCTTTGCCAGGTCTATAAATGCCATGTTCACACTCACAGCATTTTTCCTGTAGTTGGTGTGCTGTGGATATCATGTCTGCTGTACTTCTGCATGGGCAAAAGCCACACTGTGATTCTGGGAAAACTTCCTCAGACAGTGGTAGAAGTCGGTTTGCAAGGACACAAGCAAGGACTTTTCTTGTTGTGGACAGGAGCGAGATGCCACGTTAATTTCCACATTCAGCCTGGTCCCCCTTCTTGAATATGATCACTATTAGAGTGTCCCTGAGCTCTGAGGGAAGTTCCTCTTTTTCCAAGACCTTGAAGAGTTGGGCATGAATGTAATACAGGAGCTCTGATCCACCTTCCTTTAAGATCTCAGCAGGGATCCCATTTGGACCAGTGGCCTTGTTGTTCTTAAGGCTCCTGATGGTGCCTTGAACCTCTGTTATAGTTGGAGTTTCTCCATGTCTTCTCTGATCAGAATCAGAATCAGAAAGAGCTTTATTGCCAAGTGTGCTTGCACACACAAGGAATTTGTTTTGGTACTGAGGCTTCCAGTGCACATATACAAATACAGATACAACAAGTAATAGTAATACAAATAGTAATACAAATTCTACGAATAAAATTATAAAAAAATATGAAAGTACTATAAAAATATATGGTCACAGTTGGGTTTTGTCAGAATAAACATTTACAGATAATGAACATATTTACAGTATTTTGTATAGTATGAATAAATATAAATATCAATATCACCTGAAATTTAAAGATATTGCACTAAACAGTGGGAGTATTGCACTTCAGGCATATGCCTTGGGAGATATGTTAACTGTTCAGAAGGGAGATGGCCTGTGGGAAGAAACTGTTCCTGTGCCGAGATGTTCTTGTGGCCAGTGATCTGAGTCGCCGTCTTGACGGTAACAGATCAAACAGGAGGTGTACAGGGTGAGTGGAGTCTGTGATGATTTTACCTGCTCTCTTCCTCACTCTGGAAGAGTACAGGTCCTGGAGGGTTGGCAGGGGGGCACCAATGATCCTCTCCGCAGTCCGGACTGTCCGTTGTAGTCTCCTGATGTCTGATTTGGTAGCTGAACCAAACCAGACAGTGATGGAAGTGCATAAAACAGACTCAATAACGGCTGAGTAGAACTGAATCAGCAGCTCTTGTGGCAAGTTGAACTTCCTCAGCTGGCGAAGGAAGTACAGTCTCTGCTGGGCCTTTTTCACAGTGGAGTCAATGTGATTGTCCCACTTCAGGTCCTGAGAGATGATAGTGCCCAGGAACCTGAATGACTCCACTGCTTCCACAGTGCTGTTCATGATGGTGAGTGGGGGGAGTGCTGGGCTGTTCCTCCTGAAGTCCACGATCATCTCCACTGTTTTGAGCGTGTTCAGCTCAAGGTTGTTATAACTGCACCAGACAGCCAGCTGTTCAACCTCCAGTCTGTAAGCAGACTCGTCACCGTTTTGGATGAGACCGATGACAGTGGTGTCGTCTGCAAATTTCAGGAGCTTGACAGTGGGGTCTTTAGAAGTGCAGTCATTTGTGTACAGGGAGAAGAGCAGTGGGGAGAGAACGCACCCTTGGGGGGCGCCAGTGCTGATTGTGAGTGTCTTGGATGTGTGTTTCCCCAGTCTCACTCGCTGCTGCCGGTCCGTCAGGAAGCTGGTGATCCACTGACAGATCGAGGATGGCATGGAGAGCTGGGTCAGTTTGGCTGTGAGAAGACCAGGCCGAACTGAAGTCCACAAAGAGGATCCTTGCATAAGTCCCTGGTCTGTCGAGATGTTGCAGGATATAATGCAGTCCCATGTTGACTGCATCATCCACAGACCTGTTTGCTCTGTAAGCAAACTGAAAGGGATCCAGCAGGGGTCCGGTGATGTCCTTCAGGTGGGCCAGCACCAGTCTTTCAAACGACTTCATGACCACAGACGTGAGAGCGACAGGTCTGTAGTCATTAAGTCCAGTGATTTTTGTTTTTTTGGGGACAGGAATGATAGTGGAGCGTTTGAAGCAGCAGGGAACTTCACACTGCTCCAATGATCTATTGAAGATCTGCGTGAAGACCGGGGCCAATTGGTCAGCGCAGGCTTTTAAACAAGCAGATGAGATGCCGTCTGGGCCTGAGGCCTTCCAAGTCTTCTGTTTTTTGAAGACTCTGCTCACGTCCTCCACACAGACCTTAAGCTCAGGTTGGATGGCAGGAGGGGGGGGGGGAGTGGGAGTGCAGGAGGTGATGGTGAATGTGTGAAGTGCAGATCAGACCGGGTGTGTGGTGTGAATGAGGGCTTTTCAAACCGGCAGTAAAATGAATTTAAATCGTCAGCCAGGTGTTGATTGTCCACAGATCGAGGGGATGGTGACTTGTGGTTGGTGATGTTCCTCAGGCCATTTCAGACTGATGATGGGTCGTTGGATGAAAACGTCTTGGTTACGTATGACAAAGGAGATCAGAGTTGCTAAAAGGAACTACTCTGATAAACTGAAAAACCAGTTCCCTTTCGTTGTCACTCCGAGTTACGTCGGATGACGACGAATGGGGTTTCGCTTAGAAAGCCTATCAACTTCGAGTATTACAAAACGAGCAAATGGCAAAGAAATGCCATGGGTCTGCGGAATTTGCATGACGTAACTCCGCCCCACCTCGTGGGTATAAAAGGAGGAAGTCCGCAACAGCAGTTTATGTTTCTTCGCTGAGGAGCCAAGACTGAGCTCAGGCGATCCCCACGGTACAGCGGAAAGTGGCAGGCAGACGTAACGTCTCCGTTCCCTACTCAGGGAACGAGGTTTACATACGTAACCGAGACGTTCCCTTTCGTTGTCACTCCGAGTTACGTCGGATGACGACGAATGGGGTTACCAGTCTAATCACGCCACCTTCTCGGCTGTCTTCCAGTGCCCTGCGTAAATCGAGGTCCCTGACATAGAAGGACGAAGGACTCAATTTAACACAGGAATACCAAGGTACACTGGGAAGCATATCCCAAGCTAGGGGAAGTATGCAATTAATGCCAACCCAGAGGGGGGGGGGGACTTAGAATACACATATGACCCGAAGGAAACATATGGAGAACACTGGAGTGTCCAGCCGCAGGTGGAATATTTCAACCCCAGGGGTGGCAAGGTGGCTTGCCAAGGGAAAGACACATGCTCAGAGAGGCTTACAGTGGAAATACACATGTGGGGGTCGCTCAGGGGAGGGACCATGCACACGGGAGGCACCTAGCCGACGCGCAGGCAAGAGACACTGGCGCCGACGTCAGGAGTGCTGGAGGAACTCAGGGCTTTCGGGGAAGATCACCTGAGGAGAATATTGCACGTATCCAGTCCGTGGAGTGGAATGGCGAGCAAGCGAAGACACCTGAGCGGGTCCGGTACTAGCTAATTGAAGCGAGTACATGAGAGGACACTGGCTCCACTCAAAGATTATAGAATCTGGCGAATGTGTTAGGTGTCGCCCAGCCTGCAGCTCTGCGGATGTCTGTTAGCGAGGCGCCATGCGCTAGAGCCCAAGAGGATGCCACACTCCGGGTGGAGTGGGCCGTCACACCAAGGGGGCACGGTCGACCTTGCTGCTGGTAAGCCAAGGCAATGGCGTCCACTATCCAGTGAGACAACCTTTGCTTGGAGAGAGCCTTTCCCTTCAGCTTCCGACCATAACAGACAAAGAGCTGGTCTGAGGTCCTGAAACACTGCGTCCTGTCTACATAGGCGCGAAGAGCGCGTACTGGACAGAGCAGTGCCAAGGCTGGGTCTGCCTCCTCCGGGGGCAGCGCTTGCAGGTTCACCACCTGGTCCCGAAAGGGAGTGGTAGGAACCTTGGGCACATATCCGGGCCGGGGTCTCAGGATCACGTGAGAGAAAGCCGGTCCGAATTCCACGCACGCTTCGTCGACGGAGAATGCGTGCAGGTCCCTTACCCTCTTGATTGAGGCCAGTGCAACCAGGAGCGCTGTCTTCATTGACAGGAACTTAAGCTCAACTGATTGCAGGGGCTCAAAGGGAGCACTCTTCAGGGCAGTTAGAACCACTGAGAGGTCCCAAGAGGGAACGAGAGGAGGACGAGGAGGATTTAGTCTCCTCGCTCCTCTCAGGAACCTGATGACCAGGTCGTGCTTCCCTACCGACTTACCTTCGACTAGGTCATGGTGTGCGGCAATGGCGGCAACATAGACCTTAAGGGTGGAGGGAGACAGCCTTCGCTCCAACCCTTGCGGAAGGAAGGAAAGCACAACGCTGATCGAGCATCTCCGGGGGTCTTCTCGGTGAGAAGAGCACCAGTCGACGAAGAGGTTCCACTTCAACGCGTAGACGTGTCTCGTGGACGACGCTCTAGCGGAAGTGATGGTAGCCGCCACCGCTGGTGGAAGGGTACTCAAACCTACCTCGAGCCGTCCAGGAGCCACACGTGGAGGCTCCAGAGATCGGGGCGAGGGTGCCGCAGGGTGCCCCGTCCCTGAGAAAGAAGGTCCTTCCTCAGAGGAATGAGCCAGGGAGGTGCTGTCGCGAGGAGTGCAAGTTCGGGGAACCAGGTCCGGCCGGGCCAATACGGCGCGACCAAAATGACCTGCTCCTCGTCCTCCCTTACCTTGCGCAAGGTCTGCGCAAGAAGGCTCACTGGGGGAAACGCATATTTGCGGCCCGGCGGCCAGCTGTGCGCCAGTGCATCCGTGCCGAGCGTGCCCTCGGTCAGGGAAAAATACAGGGCGCAATGGGTCGAGTCGTGAGAGGCAAACAGATCTATCTGTGCGTCCCCGAACTGGTCCCAAATCAGCTGAACCAACTGGGGATGGAGTCGCCATTCTCCAGGGAGGGGCTGAAGCCGTGAGCTCGTCGGCTGCACAGTTCAGGGCTCCGGGAATGAAAATGGCTCGAAGCGACCTCAGATGCTTCTGACTCCATAGAAGGAGGTGGCGGGCGAGTTGTGACATACGGCGGGAGCGTAGACCACCTTGATGGTTGATGTACGCTACAGTAGCGGTATTGTCTGAGCGGACTAGTACGTGTTGACCCCTGAGCAACGCCCGGAAGCGGTGCAGGGCAAGGCGTACTGCCAACAACTCGAGGCAATTGACATGCCATAGCCGCTGGGGTCCTGTCCAGGAGCCCGCAGCAGCATGTCCATTGCACATGGCGCCCCAGCCCGTGGTGGAGGCATCCGTGGAGACCACAACATGCCGGGAAGCTCGTTCCAGGGGGACACCCGCCCTGAGAAAACTGCGGTTCGACCACGGGGTGAGGAACTGACGGCAGGTCGGAGTAACTGGTACCCGGAGCGTGCCTTGATGCCATGCCCACCTCGGGACTCGGTCGCGAAGCCAAAGCTGAAGCGGTCTCATATGAAGCAACCCGAGCGGCGTGACCGCGGCTGGAGATGCCATATGCCCCAGGAGCCTCTGAAAATGTTTCAGTGGAACCGCATTCTTGCTCCTGAGATGTCTCAGGCAAGTCAGCAGTGACTGCGCGCGCGCTCGCTCGTAAGCTGCGCGGACATGGCGACCGAGTCGATGTCTATACCGAGAAAGAGATCCTCTGCACGGGGCAAAGTTTGCTCTTCCCCAGTTGACCCGAAGGCCCAGACGAGCTAGGTGCCGGAGCACTAGGTCCCTGTGTTCGCAAACCTGATCTCGAGAGAGAGCTAGGATCAGCCAGTCGTCGATATAACTCAGGATGCGAACCCCGTGTTCCCGAAGGGGAACAAGGGCAGCCTCGACGACCTTCGTGAAGGTGCGAGGAGACAGGGCTAGCCCGAAAGGGAGAACCGCGTACTGGTATGCCTGCCCCTCGAAAGCAAACCGTAGGAACGGTCTGTGTCGAGGAAGAATGGAGACATGAAAGTAGGCGTCCTTCAGGTCGATCGCTGCAAACCAATCCTGGGGCCGCACGCATTCGAGAACGCGTTTGGCGGAGAGCATCTTGAACGGCAGCCTGTGAAGGGAGCGGTTCAGCACGCGCAAGTCCAGGATTGGCCGTAACCCACCGGTTTTCTTGGGGACAATGAAGTAGGGGCTGTAGAAGCCGGACCTCATCTCGGCTGGAGGGACAGTCTCGATCGCACCCTTCGCGAGCAGGGTGAGAATCTCAGCTCTCATGATGGGGGCATTGCCACCGACCACAATGGAGCGGACTCCCCGGAAGCGGGGAGGAGACCGTGCGAACTGAATCGCATAGCCGAGCCTGATGGCGCGCGTGACCCAGCGGGACAGACGGGGAGCTCTAGCCAGGCTCCCAGGAACTGAACCAGCGGGGTCATGCGGGCCACAGGCGTCCCCCCGGGGGGGCAGCGAAGCGGAGTAACTGGCCCAGACGTGGACGGCATAGCGGCCCGGTGTGGGGGCACGGTTAGCACCCGCGCCCTGGCAGAGGGGGCCAGGGGAGGACCATGCTGGTCGTCCCGCGGGGGCCTGCTCTGCCAGGGGTCTGGGGACAGGGGCGAAGCGGTCCGTGGACGGCACGCCGTGTCAAGCACCTCTGGGACAGAGGGGGACGAGGAGAGCACGGCTTGTGGGCGGCGCTCTGTGTCGTCCGAGAACTCTGTCTTCCCAGAGACGGGAGAGTCAGTTCTTAGGAGAATAAGGATTTTTCCCCGGCCCTCCACCGGGGAAAGGAGTGGTCCTGCTACCAACTCCTGGAAGAACTGAGTCCCATCTCTGTGGAGCCCGTCTCAGGAGCGCCGCTTAACCCGGCACGTAGCGGGGGGCGGGGCTGGAGAGGGCTGTGGCGTCCGCCCGCGGCTTCCAGAGCCGGCCCGTCTCTTTAAACGGGCGGGGTAAGAGCCACGGGGGGGGCGCCTTCGGCAGTGGGCAGACCGAGGGATCTGAGCGGACGGCAGGCCATCGGGACAGAATCACGTCAGTCTGCACATGGGCGGTTGAGAGCTGTTGGGCGAAGTTCTCAACCGCACCGCCGAAGAGGCCGACCTGGGATATGGGAACGTCGGACAGACGGGGCCGCGCGACATTCAGCACATCAGACAGGTTCAGCCACAGAATGGTAGGCATCACCTGACCCAGGGAGCGTACGGCCACTTTCGTCGCTCGGAGAGCAAGGTCAGTGGCGGCGCGCGACTCAGTGAAGAGCCCTGGGTCAGTCCCGCCCTCGTGCAAGTCCATGAGCATCTGGGTCGAGGACCAGCAGAATGGCCATGGCCTGCAGAGAGGCGGCTGCCAGTCCCGTGGTTCTATAGGATCTCGCCACAAATGTAGACGAAAACTATAGACCACGGGCGGGTGCTTAGGATTGCGCCGAGAAGAAGCACTCTGAGGACACATAGCATCGCAACAGAGCGTTCAGCCGGGGGAACCCCAGTGTACCCGTGACAGCGGCCCCATCGAGGGGGGAAAGGCGGATGAGATCAGCGAGCGGTCCCGAGAAAACCAGGGGGTCTTCTGGGACTTCGAGATCTCATCATGCACGTCCGGGAGGGAAGGTATTGGGGTTTGCCGTGGACGAGGGTCGGCGGCCTTACCCAAAAACCAATCGTCCCAGGAAAGCATGGCCGTCATCTCTGGATCAGACTCAGGCACAGCCGTATGCACACCAGAGGGTGGCAGCTGTGACGAGTCGTCACTTCGCAGAGAATCAAACCCACCTTGTGAAGCTGCTACAAACATAGTATCATCCTCTGTAGCTTTAAATGAAACACACGGGCCACCAGAGGGTAGACTCGTGGGAATCACCTATTCACAAGCGGGCACCGCCGTTGAGGGGAGGCTGGGGTCACGGACACGGAGTCGGCGCCTTGTTCCAGACCAACACCCTCAGGTCACCCTGGCCACCAGCCGAAGATCGGGGGGTGGATGAGGGGACTCTCACTCTTGCGAGTTCACCGAGTCTCGACCTATATGACGCGATGATCATGTTTCCACAGAGAGAACATGAGTCATCCACGAGCGCTGCTCTAGTATGATCAAGCCCAAACATACTAGACAACGCTCGTGCCCATCAGAGTCCGATACCAAGCTGCCGCAACCATTCGTTTTTTTTTGTTTTTTTTTAATGCACGGGCGAGCCAAGACGTGCCGCGTGCGCTCTTTTAGAGAGAAAACTCAAGTGTTGAAGCGCCCGGGGAAGCACGCACTCTCTGATGAACCACTGCAGAGATAAGCAGGAAGCACGCACTCGCCGGAGATCGCCGTCACACCAACACTCGAGGCACTCGTTCGTGAAGCTGATAATTCAGAGTTGGCTTGTGGAGAGAAGAATACACTTGGCTCCGAAGCGAAAACATAAACTGCTGTTGCGGACTTCTTCCTTTTATACCCACGAGGTGGGGCGGAGTTACGTCATGCAAATTCCGCAGACCCATGGCATTTCTTTGCCATTTGCTCGTTTTGTAATACTCGAAGTTGATAGGCTTTCTAAGCGAAACCCCATTCGTCGTCATCCGACGTAACTCGGAGTGACAACGAAAGGGAACTGGTTTTTCAGTTTATCAGAGTAGTTCCTTTTAGCAACTCTGATCTCCTTTGTCAATCTGTTTCTGGCCTGGTTATACAAGATTTTATCCCCACTTCTGTAAGCATCCTCTTTGGCATGACGAAGGGATTTTTGATGGGACTTTGGGGGATGTATTTGGTTCTTGGAAGTGCTACTTCTATTAGGCGTTAATGGACTCGTTGTCCTTCAGCAGCTTCTGTTCAATCTTTCTGTTAGTTCCTCTGTGCAGGGGGTTTGGTAGCTTGGACCATAGATGGCCTTGGTAGCATTGAAAAATAGCATCCCGAAGAGAGGCCTGAAGTCACTATTGCAGGCTGTCAAGGTTCAATCATGGTTGGATCTGCTTCTTTTGAGCTCTCCTCTTCCTCTTGAGTTTGACTGACATTATGGAGCGGATAAGGCAATGGTCTGTCTAGAGGTCATCTGCATGGACCATGGCCCTTGTGATGTTCACGTCACGACAGTCCCTGGCTCATACAATGACATAGTCAATGAGATGCCAGTGTTTGGAACAGGGGTGTCTCCAATATGCCTTAAATGATCCATCCTTTCTTTCTGATAGTGCCCTTCAAGGTGTTGATCCCTGCCATTGAAGTTTCCTAGGAGAATAATCTGATATTCCCTGGGGATTCTCGAAAGTGTCTCATCTAAGCAGGGGTAGAAGGTCTCCTTTACTTCCTATAGAGAGTCTAAAGTTGGAGCTTAGGCACTCACAACTGTTGCTATCTGGTTGTTGGCAAGCACGAGATGGATGGTCATGAGATACTAACTAATCCCCACAGAAAGTTAATATAGGTGTCTGATAATGGCAAATCCAACACCACAGATCCTGGTCTCATCGGCACCTTTTCCTTTCCAGAGGAAAGTGTAGCCACCCTTTTCCTCTTTCAGTTGGATGGCTAGGTCAATCCGGTATCTTCTCAGTTCTCTAGAGATGATTGCGGTTCTCCTCTCCGGTCTATCATTGGTTGCACTATCCATCAGTGTGCGCACATTCAGGCATTTCAAAGTTTGTAGTTATGTGTTTCTGACCACGAATGGTGATCCCTCTGGACACGGTAACCCAGTCAGGAGGTTTGAGGCGGACTATTTTTAGGGCACCTTTTCTAGGCCTTTCCCCACGTGAGATGAGCTAAACCGAGTCTAGCACTCATTGCCAAATGTGCCAGTTTATGACTAGGAGCTTCCAGATCTCATAATCGTCGCCACTTTCTGGTCACCATAGGACTTAAACCGGGATGTTAGGATGGATTCCCAAAAGGACGCCGGGAGACTGGTGCACGGACAGCCACCACATGGCCCTTGAGAGATCTGGTTCAGAATCCAGTGGCATGGAGTCCAAGATGCCCTTTTCTGCCTTCCCAGTTGTTGTGATGCTCCCCGAAGGCCAGCCATCTTCCTCTGCCAGGTCCACCATTGAGGTCTTGGTTGGATCGCTCCTTGGGCGTTGTTCTTGGGATCACAGGACCACACAAGCCTCTCCATCACGACAAGGTGGCAATTCCCGGAGAGGTAGAGAGAGGTCACGGACACACACACAAACACACACACACACACACACACACACACACACACACACACACACACACACACACACACACACACACACACACACACACACACACACACACACACACACACACACACACTAACCCAACCCCTAAACCTACCCATCACACAAAACTTTCTGCACTTTACGTCTTTAAAAAACCTTTAATTACTTTATTTTTTATACCAGATTTACAAATGAGGACGTCCTCAAAGTGACGTTTCTGGAGATTTTTCTCAGGTTTTGGTCACTTCTGGGTACAAATTTGTCCCCAAAATATAGTAGGTACACACACACACACACACACACACACACACTTGACATGTGTGATGTTGTGCTGGTTGAGCTAAACTGATTCTGAAGGCTTCTGTGTGAAGATCCCATATTATTGTTTCAGTAGATCAGCGTATCCGCATTGTTCCAAACAGAGTCTCACTGTCGGTGTTTCCCGGGAATATCTGACGGGGTGAAGAGGTCAAACGCAGAGAGGTATGTGTGTGTGTCTATTTCCGGGTTACGATGTCTCCATGGAGATGATTGACAGGGTCAGTGTGGCTACTCTGACATCCCAAATTTTCATGCCACCTGCCTCTCTCACTCTCACGTGTGTCTTTCCTGAGTCGCTCTCATCCGTAAACCTAGTGAACGTCCTCAGGAAACACAGGGTGTGTGTGCCTGTGTGTGTCTGTGTGTGTCTGTGTGTGTGTGTGTGTGTGTGTTTGCGCACAGATGAACCATTTCCCTTCTAGTCCCCAGGTCACCGTTAGGGTTTCCTCTCTCACAAACACACTGCAGAACCGTCCCAACTCTTGACTGCGGTCAAGTGTGTGTGTGTGTGTGTGTATGTGTTTTGGTCCGTCATCACATCTATAATGTCGCAGTAAGTTTTGCTTTTTCACATTTCATCTTTCTGACTTTCTCTTGTTGACAAATAACATGAACTTTTGGTTGATGTAGGCTAAACTGCATATAGGACACCGGGGCAAGTTGTCACGTGGGGAAGTTAATCTATTTTGAGTCAGAAATACTTGTTTTCTCTAGCAGTGGTTTTGTATGTGGGATTCAAACATCTATTTCTGTTGTAAAATGGTTGAACATTTTTGTGTTTTTTGTGAATTATGTTCTTAAAGCTAAACCTATATTATCACTTATTTTAGTTATACTTTATTTAGGCATTTTATTAGCTAAAAGTAACTACGTCCACTTTTGACATTTAGTTGCAAAGTTACTTTTACTTAGTAGAATGTCTAAAGTGGACCATCGAAATAAAGTGTAAACCTTATTTTTATTTTAGTTTTGTTTTCTGGGGCAAGTTGTCAACATGTGTTTTATATCTGGTAATTTTGTGGAATTTATATAAAGTAATTCATAATTACTGATTCATAATTTTTACCATTTCTATTTTGCTGAAAAGTCAACTGTATAATACGGTGAGTGGAACTTTCCATTTGACCATTTCCATTTTTTTATATAACAGTAGTTGTTGTTTTTTTGTCAAGACTTTAAAGGGGTGGTAAAACGCATTTTTTCGAAGGCTTGATTGTGTTTGTGGGGTGCACTGTAACGTGTTCATGCTTCGTTTTTTTAAAATTGCATTATTTTTCATATATTTTACCTATATATTCTACACTGCTCTGCCTCTCCTTGTAAAAACGGTCTGATGGTTTCCTGGTTCTATGAAGCCAGTCCCTCAAAACTACGCAATGGGCTCAGATTGGTTAGCTGGCCCAGTGTGTTGTGATTCGCTAACCGTCTAGTGCACGTTTTCCGGAAACGTCACGCCCCGTACCTTTACCGGTACTTTGTGCTTTGGTGTATTATAAACAATGGCGTCAATAAAACCAATCGGACCCGGGGAAACGTTAGTGAAGATTTTTTCGAGGAGGTTCGAGCAGAGCCTGTTCAAGAATGGCTGTTAAATGACGTTTCAGAAAGGTTTGTTTTTTGTTGTTCTCTCATTACTTTTTAGATACACTGTTATTTAATTGTACTAATTATTATAGAATTACAAAAAAATAAGCTTCATAAACAAGAATTTCATATAATGGTTCTAACAAATTATACTACAGTCCTCAAAGGGATTTTTTTGAGTAAAGACTGCGGATCTATAGTGATCGTTTCTGACTGTATGCCACCGTTACTTTTGTATTTTTAGAACGATTGTAGCCGAATATCTGTCGACAGAACTATTAACCCAAAACGAACACTAAACATCGGCTGCCAAATCAAACACAGAACCATGTTTAGCATGCCTGTAGATAAACAAGCATGTAGGTAAACATAAAAGCTCTAATCAAAGAATAATTTACACTAATTCCAAGTTCGCTGTTGAGATTAAAAAAAAGTTTGTAAAGTTAGGTGTTTGTCGGATAACGTTAAGTATGAATGAGCATTTAACAAACCAGCAGAGCCAAACAATGTTGTCATTTGTTTACTTCCTTGCTACAACATACAATTAACAATACAAACTATTACAGGAAAACACATAGACGAAAAATAAATCATACTTACAGGTTGTGACCCGTAAACAACAGCTTCTGTTTTAAAGTTGGAACTGCTCCATCTTTCAGGACAAGCCGTTGTACGAATCCTGCATTGAGCTCGCGAAGATTGTGAAAGCTTTCCTCCGTAACGTGCAGCACAGAGAGCGATTTGGGTCATAATTATGAGGGGCCGAGTTAAAAATAAATTTTAACCATTGATCCCTAACTCCCGTGACCCTAGGAAGGCTGAACAAAGCGGACCTGCAACCGGGATGAAAATAACAGCAGCGTTTCGACGGCATTGCGACAACTCATCTCCAAAACAGCAATATAAAATGGCCTCGCCCCGCTTATTAAGTATTCTCGGAGGAGGGGTTTATGTAAATAATGGGATATGCTGACGTCAGCAACTCCAGAGGAATGTCGTGTAGTCCAAAACCGTCTGTTTGCTGTAGTCCTTAGAAATAGAATTTTTTCAGAATCAGAAATCAGAATCAGAATCAGAAAGAGCTTTATTGCCAAGTGTGCTTGCACACACAAGGAATTTGTTTTGGTACTGAGGCTTCCAGTGGACATATACAGATACAAATACAACAGGAAATATAATACTACAAATTATAAGTATAAAAATATAAATATATGAGTATCACAGTTGGGTTTAGTCAGAATAGACATTTTCAGATTTACAGATTATGAACTATGAACATATTTACAGTGTTTTGAATACTATAAATAAAAAATCTACATATAAGTTAACCTGAGTTGTACGATATTGCACTAAACATTGGGAGTATTGCACTTAAAGGCATATGCCTTGTGAGGTGTGTTAACAGAAGGGAGATGGCCTGTGGGAAGACACTGTTCCTGTGCCGAGATGTTCTTGTGGCCAGTGATCTGAGTCTCCGTCTTGATGGTAATAGTTCAAACAGGAGGTGTCCAGGGTGAGTGGAGTCTGTGATGATTTTACCTGCTCTCTTCCTCACTCTGGAAGAGTACAGGTCCTGGAGGGTTGGCAGGGGGGCACCAATGATCCTCTCCGCAGTCCGGACTGTCCGTTGTAGTCTCCTGATGTCTGATTTGGTAGCTGAACCAAACCAGACAGTGATGGAAGTGCATAAGACAGACTCAATGACGGCTGAGTAGAACTGAATCAGCAGCTCTTGTGGCAAGTTGAACTTCCTCAGCTGGCGAAGGAAGTACAGTCTCTGCTGGGCCTTTTTCACAGTGGAGTCAATGTGATTGTCCCACTTCAGGTCCTGAGAGATGATAGTGCCCAGGAACCTGAATGACTCCACTGCTTCCACAGTGCTGTTCATGATGGTGAGTGGGGGGAGTGCTGGGCTGTTCCTCCTGAAGTCCACGATCATCTCCACTGTTTTGAGCGTGTTCAGCTCAAGGTTGTTATAACTGCACCAGACAGCCAGCTGTTCAACCTCCAGTCTGTAAGCAGACTCGTCACCGTTTCGGATGAGACCGATGACAGTGGTGTCGTCGGCAAATTTCAGGAGCTTGACAGAGGGGTCTTTAGAAGTGCAGTCATTAGTGTACAGGGAGAAGAGCAGTGGGGAGAGAACGCACCCTTGGGGGGCGCCAGTGCTGGTGGTGAGAGTCCTGGATGTGTGTTTCCCCACAGACACACTGGATGTGTGTTTGTTTTTAAGAGCAAATATCGCCCTTTGCTTTGAACTTTGAGCGCTGTAACTTTGCAGATGTTTTTTATGCTCAAACAGCAACATTACACACTAGCTAAAGTTAGAAAAGTGGAATCATGTTTTACCACCCCTTAACCCCCAGAAACCGACGGCATCGTCGACGACGCCACATGGCACCTCCGATAAATATTTATATTATTCGGTGACAGATTTATCGATTTTCTTACCGTTTTTTTCAGCAGAAAGCTAACGAGCTAGCCATCACGGGGGTGTCTTTGGTGTCTTTCTAGCCTTTACAGAAGGTTTTCTATCCAGCCTGGAACTTGTGCATCCTTTCGGAGTTTTTCAGCAATAAATCCAAACGCTTATATCCAAGTATGAGCCTCTTGATGTCCATAATTTATAAATATTCCGTCATTTTTGCTGCTAGCTCGATGCAAGCTGCCATTTTGGATATCACGTGATGTTTTCACGTGATGGTTGTTGACCAATTACAGGCTGATCCGTTGTAAACATTGGTGTGCGTCATCACGCACGAACCAAGCTCTGATATTGTGGAGAGAGAGACGCACGAAGAGACGCGCGTTTTACAGAGAAACACAAAGAAAAATGGATGTAAATCGAGCTCTGGCCTTTTTTGATGCCATGCAGGATGATGGATTTTCAGGAGAACAGAGCTTTTTGACAGATGAGGAACTAGATTACCAGGATAGACCCAGCTGAAGTGCCATTTATTTATTTACTGTAAAAAAGTATTATCAAATACAAATGAGTATTATAAATGTAGTATAAAAGTATAAAAAGAATATAATAAATAAAAGAATAAATAAAATAGAAATGCAAAGCCTGTGATGTGGCCCTCTGTGTGATTGCTGATAGGAACTGTTTTGAGGCTTGGCACCAGTGAATTTCATGAGGCCCAAAACGCCTGGACTTCTTATGGAAAAATGTAAATAGTTTTGGTTCTGTACAAGTTATAATGTTTATTCCTGTGCTCCAGGACTCCAAAGACATGAACAAACTGTTTTCCAGAGGAAATTTGCTTAGCTTTTATTTATTTGTGTGTGATTTCAATAAATATTTGAGTGATTCAATTTCCGATTTATTTTTTCATTTGTCTTTGTGGTCCCATAACTTATTTTTTCATTCAGGTGACATCAATGCAACACAAATATGCTGAAAGTTCAATTTGTCCTGAAAAAAAAGAGGTGTGTCAATTGTCTGTGCAAAAAAGGGTTGATGTTTTACAAGCTTTTTTAGTGAATAACACCAGACGGAAAATTTATTGTAAAAATACCCTTAGGTCTTTAAGGTTGTGATTATGTAGAAATTTTCAAAAACAGACCCATCTTTAATATTCATTATAGTAAACAGTGTGACAACTAGCCCCAGTCTGCCCTCCATGTTATAAGGAAGGGAACTGTGTCTTTTAGGTCTTATAACTGTTTATTTTTTTCACCTGCAATGTCACAAATGCATTTTTTAAAAGTACAAATATTCAGGACGTTGATGACATGATTTGATATGTCACATACACTGACACTTTTACATTATATCTACATGTGTGGAAGTATGTTTTGAAGCCTGTTGTGATGTATGACACTGCAAATATTTAGGTTTGTAGGTTTTTGGGTTCAGTTGTTTGAAAGACTTTTTTATGCTATTTTCTTGTTCTTGCTCTCTTCTTATAATCATAAATCTAACTTTGATCCATGACAGTAATGTTGTTCTGTTGTCATTGTAGAATGTTTGAATCAAGTTACAGCATTTGGAATTTAAAATTTTACCAATTAAAAATGTTACCATCAATTTTAAATTCTGTAAAAAAAAAAAAAGTCAAGCCACATTTATTTCTATAGTGCTTTACACAGTACACAATGTTTCAAAGCAGCTTCACAGAAGAACACTTCAAATAATGACGTTCTTCCTCAGTGTTTCTGTCTCGGTTTCCAGCACAAATATCTCAACATTCTTAAATCAAGATACATTTACTGGCTGAAGATATTAAGTCTTGTTTACTGAAATATATATATAAAATTAAGTGAGTTTGTGCTTAAAACAAGAACAAATATCTGCCGATGGAGTCAGAAAAATAATCTTGTTTTACCTTTGAATTAAGATTATTTTTCTGACCCTACTGGCAGATATTTGTTCTTATTTTAAGCACAAATTTCTTAGAAACTCGATGGAAGTCTATGCAGTGTGTGTGTGAATTAAGGCAGGAACACACCAAGCCGACGCCGACGAACCAGCGCTGATGAAAGCCGACTGTGTTGTCGCCTCGCGTCGGGGTAAAAAGCTGTACTTGAACACACCGAGAGAACTACTGCCAACTGTTAGCTAGAAAGCGCGTTCTGCGCCTGCGTGTGAATGAGACAACTGTCTAGTTCTGCAGATATATTCATCTATATTCGACATTCAAAAAGAGAAACCGACGCTGCAGGCTGCAGATAACGTTACACAAACCATAAACAAAGCAGTGTGTGCTTACCGTTTTGAATATCAATCCTGTTAAACACTTTCTTTATTCCACTCCACTCATGTTAATATTTAAATATTTGCCAAGGAACACTCATGTAAGATGACGTAACATAACAGCAGCCTTCTATCTGTACCGTTTTGACTTCTTTGCTCTCTGTTTTGCTATTATTCTCGTGCACTGACTCGTTCACTAAGCTGAACAGCCAATCAGAGTTCTCTCTCTCACCGACGCCCCGACGCCGATTCAACATGTCGAATCGGCTGTTACAAAGCCGATGAAGACGAGGACCAATTTCAGCCGACGGTGCGAAACACACTGAGAAAACTTAGTCGGCCGACGCACAAAAACTGCCCGACGGCCGACCGTCGGCTTGGTGTGTTCCTGCCTTTAGTGTGTGTGTGTGTGTGTGTGTGTGTGTGTGAGAAACATGTTGAGGCCACCCAACCTATAAAATCCCTTTTTTTCTTGCCCGCTTTTTCTTTGTTTTCTCATTGTTTTAATTTGCTCAGAGTGTGTGCACTTATCTTTATTTGCTCACTTGCATGTTTGTGCATGCGTGTGTGTATATCAGTGTGTGTGTGTGTGTGTGTGTGTGTGTTGTAATTACTGGTTACTGTTCCTTTTCTCTGAACACAGTCTTGATTAAACTCAGTGTTAAATGAAAGTGCTCTGGCATTCTGATCAGGTAACGACATGAATGAGCGTGTGTGTGTGTGTGTGTGTGTGTTATTCTCTTGAGTGCTGTAAACCTGCAAAGACAGATCTTTGTGGAACATTGATCTATATGTCTCCTGATTTGATGGGCCACTCAAGAGGTTCTTGCATACGCACACATTTTCACCCAGTACCTCGCTGACATGCTGTAAAAATTATGGTAAATCTTTATTTGAAGCCTTTATATATAATGCATTATAAAGATATTCATAATGTACATAATGCTTTATATCTTTTCATAAATTATTGTAACCAAAGTTAAAATGCATTATAATATATTATATTATATAATAGTTATATAATAATTATAACTGTTGTTTTTCTACTTTAATATTTCACATTGAATTTTATGTGTTACTTGCTGTTGTAATTGTTTGTGAAATTTACATGCAATTTCTAATTGAAAATTGATTTTTTGGCACTTATTTGCCGTCATAAATGGTGCGTGAGGTTTTTACGGATCTGAGGGTTTCGATCATAATGAGATTAAAGCCTGCAGGGAAACATTGATCTCTAATATGTGTTTCGGCTTCGATCTGTCAGTCAAAGGGAAGACGTTTTTCATGATATTAAATTAAAATGGTGTCATTTATTCACTTTCATGTTTATTTTTGCAATCCTTTCTTGCCACAATGACACAAAGAGACAACATGACCATTACTACTATCATAACATTATATGTAGTCATGCAGTGTTTTTGTGTAAGTCAAGTCAGCTTTATTTCTATAGCGCTTTATACAATAAATCTTGTTCATAGTAATAATCAGGAAAATAATGATCAATGATGCAAACTTATTAGTAAAATACGTATTAGTAAACATTGACTAAGATTATAAATGCTGGATAAGTATTGTTCATAGTTCATGCATCTAATATAGTTAACTAATGTTAACAAATGAAACCTTATTATAAAGTGTTACTGTGTATATTAATCTCTTGGAAAATTATTTTAGGTATAAAACAAGAAGTACTACACTGCAAAAAAAAAGATTTTTGTCTTGGTTTTCAGTATAAATATTCTATAAACATTCTTAAATGAAGATATCAAAATTAAGTGACTTTACACTTAAAACCAGAAAAAATAATTTCTTTCTTGTTTTAAGCTTAAATTCACTCAATAATTTATTTATTTTTTTCAATAAACAGGACTTAATATCTTCAGTTATTTTGTAAAGTAAATTGTATCTTGATTTAAAAATGTTTTGATATTTGTACTGGAAAACACCATTTTTTTGTAGTACATTTATTACAAATATTATGTCTTGCTCCGCTTTTAATAACAGATTGAAACGTCGGATGGAATGAATGTTGGAGCTGCAGTTAAAGTCTACTCAGAGATCAATAATCATTGTGTGCTGAAATGAGCTGTCGTTGAAACACATGATAATCTGATGTGCATATGGGTCTGGCCGGAGGGCCAACATGAGAACGATTGCATGATCATCTTCATTAGCAATTTCCTTTCGTCACATGAAGGTTGAGAAAAAAACTAGTTTTGTTTCTTGTTATTGTGACTTTTTTAATAGGAATATTTGATCAGTACTGTGTGTGTGTGTGTGTGTGTGTGTGTGTGTGTGTGTGTGTGTGTGTGTGTGTGTGTGTGTGTGTGTGTGTGTGTGTGTGTGTGTGTGTGTATGATCATTTTCTCAGATTCATTGCAGATAAAAGAGAAATTCTAATATCTCATTCATTTCTGGCAACCCTGACTGTTCCTCTTGCACTTGTGAGAACATTATTATTGTTGGTCTATTTCATCTTTCAACATTCTTCTATTCTATGATGTTCCACTATTAAATCAACTCAAATTGTTTAATGTACAAACTTAATTTTGTAAATAATTTCTTGCTTAGATGTCAGTATTGATTATGTAGTTCATAATCAGTATTCCTATCATATTCATAATCAGTATTTATGTCTTAATATCCAGTAAAAATATATCATATTTACCATAAAAATGTACAAAACTGCTTTAAAAAGATAACAATATACCTGTAAACACACACACACACACACACACACACACACACACACATATATATATATATATATATATATATATATATATAATGAAGTTTTATAATTTTTGCAGGTAAATGTTATTTACTTTAGGTTATAAGACATGAACTTTTGTAGTGCTTTGCTTTTTTTGCAGAATTGTGATGTCGATTAATCTTCTTTATTTACTAAATAGATAATTGTAAAAAATCAAATACTTTTTAATTTCTCTGTAATTAATGGGGAAAAAAACGACCTTCTCAGTCACAACATGGGGCTCTACGACGCCAAATGTTCTGCTGAAACCTGAAACTGAAATCATCAGAAGCCGTTTCATTTAAATTTACATTTAATCATTTAGCAGATGATTTTATCCTAAGCAACTTACAAATGATGAGAGCAATAGAAGCAATTTAACTAACTATTGGGCAACAATATGCAAGTGCTGTGACGAGTCCCAGTTATTCCAGCATAGTACTCGTGGCAAGTTTGTTTTAATAAATAGATATAGCATAGCAAGTGTTAGTATTACTGGATCAAGTGTCGCTTCATCAGTTTCTTGAATATGGCTAAAGTCTCAGCAGTTCAGGTTGAGTTACACAGCTCATTCCTCCAGCAGGGAACAGTCCAGGTGAAGGTCTGTGAAAGTGATGTTGTGTCTCTTTGAGATGATGCACCACAAGATGACGTTCACTTGCAGAACACAAGCTTCTGGAGACACATCCGTCTGAAGTAGTGAGTTTAGGTATAGGGAGCAGAGCCAGTGGTTGTTCTGTAGGAAAACATCAGTGTCTTGAATCTGATGCGAGTGGCTGTTGGCAACCAGTGCAGGTTTGTGAGGTGAGGAGCGATGTGTGTCTCTTCGGCTCGATAAACGCACTCTTGCTGCAGCATCTGGATCAGTTGCAGAGGTTTGACTGATACTGGAAGGAGAGATTACTATAGTCCAGTATGGATGGAACAAGAGCTTGGACCAGGAGTTGTGTAGCTCTGATAGGATGGACCTGGTCCTCCTAATGTTGTATAAGGCAAATCTGCAGGTCTATGAAGTTCAACTGATCATCAATCACAACTCCAAGGTTCCTGTCTGTCCTGGATGGAGTTATGGATGATGAACCTAGCTGAATATAGAAATGTGGTGTTGGGTTGGCCGAGACCACGAGCAGTTCTATCTTCACAGGGCTTAGTTGAAGGTAATGGTCCTTCATCCATTAAGAAATGTCTTACACAGGCTGAGATGCGAACAAGTACCGTCGGATCATCTAATTGGAATGAGAGGTAGAGTTGTGTGTCATCAGTGTAGCAGTGATAGGAAAAACCATGTATCTGAATGACAGATCCTAGTTGATGGCATGTAGCTGTAGAAGAGAAGCGGTCCCAGCACTGAGCCCTGAGGCACTCCAGTAGCTAAATGATAACAGTGATGGGAAAGCCATGTTTCTGAATGACAGATCCTAGTTGATGGCATGTAGATGGAGAAGAGAAGCGGTCCCAGCACTGAGCCCTGAAGCACTCCTGTAGCTAGATGATAACAGTGATGGGAAAGCCATGTTTCTGAATGACAGATCCTAGTTGATGGCATGTAGATGGAGAAGAGATGCGGTCCCAGCACTGAGCCCTGAAGCACTCCTGTAGCTAGATGATAACAGTGATGGGATAAACCATGTTTCTGATTGACAGATCCTACTGATGACATGTAGATTGAGAAGAGAAGCGGTCCCAGCACTGAGCCCTGAAGCACTCCTGTAGCTAGATAATAACAGTGATGGGATAAACCATGTTTCTGATTGACAGATCCTACTGATGACATGTAGATTGAGAAGAGAAGCGGTCCCAGCACTTAGCCCTGAAGCACTCCTGTAGCTAGATGATAACAGTGATGGGATAAACCATGTTTCTGATTGACAGATCCTACTGATGACATGTAGATTGAGAAGAGAAGCGGTCCCAGCACTGAGCCCTGAAGCACTCCTGTAGCTAGATGATAACAGTGATGGGAAAAACCATGTTTCTGATTGACAGATCCTACTGATGACATGTAGATTGAGAAGAGAAGCGGTCCCAGCACTGAGCCCTGAAGCACTCCTGTAGCTAGATAATAACAGTGATGGGATAAACCATGTTTCTGATTGACAGATCCTACTGATGACATGTAGATTGAGAAGAGAAGCGGTCCCAGCACTGAGCCCTGAAGCACTCCTGTAGCTAGATGATAACAGTGATGGGATAAACCATGTTTCTGATTGACAGATTCTACTGATGACATGTAGATTGAGAAGAGAAGCGGTCCCAGCACTGAGCCCTGAAGCACTCCTGTAGCTAGATGATAACAGTGATGGGAAAAACCATGTTTCTGATTGACAGATCCTAGTTGATGACATGTAGATGGAGAAGAGAAGCGGTCCCAGCACTGAGCCCTGAAGCACTCCAGTAGCTAGATGATAACAGTGATGGGATAAACCATGTTTCTGATTGACAGATCCTACTGATGACATGTAGATTGAGAAGAGAAGCGGTCCCAGCACTGAGCCCTGAAGCACTCCTGTAGCTAGATGATTACAGTGATGGGAAAAACCATGTTTCTGATTGACAGATCCTAGTTGATGGCATGTAGATGGAGAAGAGAAGTGGTCCCAGCACTGAGCCCTGAAGCACTCCAGTAGCTAGATGATAACAGTGATGGGATAAACCATGTTTCTGATTGACAGATCCTACTGATGACATGTAGATGGAGAAGAGAAGCGGTCCCATTACTGAGCCCTGAGGCACTCCAGTAGCTAGATGATAACAGTGATGGGAAAAAAAACATGTTTCTGATTGACAGATCCTACTGATGACATGTAGATGGAGAAGAGAAGCGGTCCTAGCACTGAGCCCTGAGGCACTCCAGTAGCTAGATCTTGGGTCTTAGACACCTCACCGCTCCCCGACTATGAGAGGAGTACCATCCTCAGAGAAGGATGAGAGTAAAGGCTGGAATACACTACATGACTTTTGCTTAGATTTGTGCCCCAATTTGCGATCTGGGTGAATCGGCAGTAGTTGCCGCATGTCTGTGCCAGTCTGCATAATTTTGTGTGTTCGGAGTTGACAGAATTCACAGAAAATCACGTAGTGTATGACAGGCGGAGGACATCAAAACATGTTTGATGTTTTGAGCCGATTTTAGAACATATAATAGTGTATGATGCATTGCTAATAAATACTGTACATAATACAGTCATAATTATTGTATGCTGAGCAGACAATGAAAATCAATGGTATGAAGTCCCAAAGATCGAGAATAAAATGGAGATGACGGGTAAGACAAAAAAGAAGGAAAAACAAACCATCCAGATCACGGATCACAAGCTTGGCGCTTGAAAAGTGATCGTGTTTAGTGATCGCAGCTAACTTCACTCCCAGGTCGAAAAATACCGAAATCCTTATAAATGTGGAAAAATCACTGAAGAATGCGTCACTTGTTTCTGTTTAGTGTATTTTATTGTAACGTTGTGTAGTGTATGATGCCCAGCTTTTCTCTCTAACCATTTTCAACAAAGTCAGCAAGTGTATGAAGCCTGCTGTTTAAAAAATCTGTTCAGATTTTAAAAGTCGTGTAGTGTGTTCCAGCCTTAATACATCCAAATCCTCCAAAAAATTGCTAAGCTTAGCTGGGTTATGATAAACAACTACAAAATGGATTCTAATAGTGATGGTAATTGCATGCAATTTAAATTAGTTATTGTCACACAGAGATGGTAAAGGATTAAGTTTCCATTCATTGGAGATGAGTAGACAGTACCTCCACCCCTTCCGGTCAGGCGAGGGGTGTGTGAGAAAGTCAATCAGAACCATGAGGTTGAGACCTGAATGACTAGCAATAGATGTAATGAAATCAGCTTTGTTTACAGCAGACTGGCTATTCCAGAGACCAAGAGGAAATTAAAGTGATGTTCTAGAGGACACAGGGAAAGTGCCGCCTCCAACGTGTGACGTGATTTACGAGTGTTAGTAATAGTAGGGATTTGGAAGCACATAGTAAAGCAAGGTCACAACAGATAAGAGCAAGATATATAAAAGAGGAAGGAAAAAAAAGCAATGCATAAGTGCATTGTCTGTGTCGGTGGAGTTGCTTGGGTAGATTCGCTGGTCTTTACACGATTCGTCTTCATTTTTTCCTTCTGCCTATCATTCGGTCTTCTGTCTTTCGTTCTAAAATATTTATTCATTTTTTTTTGCAAATTGGTCAAAACAAGGACAGCCCTTGAAAAAAAATAGGTAACCCTTTATTTTACAGTGTCCTTGTTGCATATGTTACATTTACTTACCATAGTAAGTACAGTACATTATGCATAATTACATGCAACTAACCCTCAACCAAACCCTAATCCTACCCTAACCCTATAGTAAGTACATGTAGTTAATTATTATTACTCAGCACTTAAATATATAATTACACTGTAACACTGACACCTTAAAATAAAGTGTAACCTAACAATATTAAATGTAAAATATATTGTTTTTAATTTTTAGAAATATTTTTAAATTTCGAAGACTGTTTAATTCTTCTAAGTAATGTGACAAATTACATAGAACTGTTGTTGTCAAATATTTACACAAATAATGTATATGTGTACAGGTCCTTCTCAAAAAATTAGCATATTGTGATAAAGTTAATTATTTTCCATAATGTAATGATAAAAATTTAACTTTCATATATTTTAGATTCATTGCACACCAATTGAAATATTTCAGGTCTTTTATTGTTTTAATACTGATGATTATGACATACAGCTCATGAAAACCCAAAATTCCTATCTCAAAAACTTAGCATATTTCATCCGACCAATAAAAGAAGTGTTTTTAATACAAAAAAAGTCAACCTTCAAATAATTATGTTCAGTTATGCACTCAATACTTGGTCGGGAATCCTTTTGCAGAAATGACTGCTTCAATGCGGCGTGGCATGGAGGCAATCAGCCTGTGGCACTGCTGAGGAGTTATGGAGGCCCAGGATGCTTCGATAGCGGCCTTAAGCTCATCCAGAGTGTTGGGTCTTGCGTCTCTCAACTTTCTCTTCACAATATCC
Organism: Gila orcuttii; assembly: GCA_026230005.1. Classification (NCBI taxonomy): domain Eukaryota; kingdom Metazoa; phylum Chordata; class Actinopteri; order Cypriniformes; family Leuciscidae; genus Gila; species Gila orcuttii. The sequence continues at coordinate 50,358,614 of JAPDVR010000009.1, read as the reverse complement.
CACAGATTCTCTATGGGGTTCAGGTCAGGAGAGTTGGCAGGCCAATTGAACACAGTAATACCATGGTCAGTAAACCATTTACCAGTGGTTTTGGCACTGTGAGCAGGTGCCAGGTCGTGCTGAAAAATGAAATCAGATGGAAGCATGAAGTGCTCCAAAATCTCCTGATAGCTAGCTGCATTGACCCTGCCCTTGATAAAACACAGTGGACCAACACCAGCAGCTGACATGGCACCCCAGACCATCACTGACTGTGGGTACTTGACACTGGACTTCAGGCATTTTGGCATTTCCTTCTCCCCAGTCTTCCTCCAGACTCTGGCACCTTGATTTCCGAATGACATGCAAAATTTGCTTTCAAATGAGCAACAGTCCAGTGCTGCTTCTCTGTAGCCCAGGTCAGGCGCTTCTGCCGCTGTTTCTGGTTCAAAAGTGGCTTGACCTGGGGAATGCGGCACCTGTAGCCCATTTCCTGCACACGCCTGTGCACGGTGGCTCTGGATGTTTCTACTCCAGACTCAGTCCACTGCTTCCGCAGGTCCCCAAGGTCTGGAATCGGCCCTTCTCCACAATCTTCCTCAGGGTCCGGTCACCTCTTCTCGTTGTCCAGCGTTTTTTGCCACACTTTTTTCTTCCCACAGACTTCCCACTGAGGTGCCTTGATACAGCACTCTGGGAACAGCCTATTTGTTCAGAAATTTCTTTCTGTGTCTTACCCTCTTGCTTGAGGGTGTCAATGATGGCCTTCTGGACAGCAGTCAGGTCGGCAGTCTTACCCATGATTGCGGTTTTGAGTAATGAAACAGGCTGGGAGTTTTTAAAAGCCTCAGGAATCTTTTGCAGGTGTTTAGAGTTAATTAGTTGATTCAGATGATTAGGTTAATAGCTCGTTTAGAGAACCTTTTCATGATATGCTAATTTTTTGAGATAGGAATTTTGGGTTTTCATGAGCTGTATGCCAAAATCATCAGTATTAAAACATTAAAAGACCTGAAATATTTCAGTTGGTGTGCAATGAATCTAAAATATATGAAAGTTTAATTTTTATCATTACATTATGGAAAATAATTAACTTTATCACAATATGCTAATTTTTTGAGAAGGACCTGTATATATAGCACATCTGCTGGGAGAAACACAGAGGGTTTTAGGACCCTGATGAGCAACGATCAGAAGCTTCCTCAGTCGAGGGAGAGAGAGAGGACAGAAGAGTGTGTGTGTGCTGTCAGTGTGTTCCCCGCTGAGGGCTCGAGCGCACACCTCTGTGAGACCCGACACGAGTGTGTGCGCGTGAGTGTGTGTGTGTGTGCTGGTTTGTGCGGAGCTGTGACACACAGGAGGGAATGACATGAACGCTCATGAGAGGAAGCGAGGAAGAGACCTGTAAGAACACACTGCCAGCATGTGGACATGTTTACACACACACACACACACACACACAGAAGAAGTGAAGCTCCAGAAGTGTGTGTGTGTGTGAGAGATAGAGTTGGACAGATGATCTCTCGAGTCTCGTTCTGATGGTTCTCATTTGTCTTTCAGACGTGGACAGCAAGTGTTCCTGAGAGCGGACGACACTCCGGTCTTACACTCCCTACAGGTAACAACACCTGTTCATCTATCTATCTATCTATCTATCTATCTATCTATCTATCTATCTATCTATCTATCTATCTATCTAATCTATCTATCTATCTATCTATCTATCTATCTATCTATCTATCTATCTATCTATCTATCTATCTATCTATCTATCTATCTATCTATCTATCTATCTATCTATCTATCTATCTATCTATCTATCCTTCTATCTATAATCTAGCTATTCAACTCAGTTCACATTTATCTGTATAGCGCTTTCCACATTACACATCATTTCATAGCAGCTTTACAGAGTGCACATTATAATTCACAGTGATCTGTTATCAGAGGAAACTGTCTAAGTTATGTATTTCAGAAATGTACATATACAAAATCACAGTTAGGGAAAAATGTATTCATTTAAACGATGTAATAATTTAAGGCAGAGACTGAGCTTGTTGAAGTAGTGAATACTATCTATCAGAACTCTTCTGTCTCCACTGTATTTGTTTCTCCTGATTTTGTCTCACACATTCATGAATGAATTTGAGGTTGTTGACTTTCTTAAGAGGAAAGACTTGAGGATTAATAGAAAGAAAACAGATGAATGATTTACAGAGGAAACAGGTTGAAATCAGAAACGTGTGTGTGTGTCGGTGTGTGTGTTTGTTTGACCTCATCGCAGCTGAATTCATATCAGCAGACTTTCTGATGTTACCTCATAAACACACGCAGACAAACAGAAGAACGTCATGCAGAATGTGTTGAAATGAGCCTGATAGAGTGTGTGTGTGTGTGTGTGTGTGTGTGTGTTTGTGTGTGTGTGTGTGTGTGTGTGTTTGTGTGTGTGTGTGTGTGTGTGTGTGTGTGTGTGTGTGTGTGTGTGTGTGTGTGTGTGTGTGTGTGTGTGTGTGTGTGTGTGTGTGTGTGTGTGTGTGTGTGTGTGTGTGTGTGTGTGTGTGTTTGTGTGTGTGTGTGTGTGTGTGTTTGCTGTAGGCGTGTACAAAAAGGACGAAAACCAGTTTAGTCAGTGCTGGTATTCAGCCAATCAGCTTAAATGACAATGTAACCTGTCGAATGCAAACACACACACACACACACACACACACACACACACACACACACACACACACACACACACTGCTTGCGCTCTGGGTTTATAAGGTAAATCCTTTAAATCATGAAATAACTCCAAAGAATCCCTTATATGGACTCAGAGAGAGAGAGAGATACTGAAGATGTGTGTGTGTGTGTGTGTGTGTGTGTGTGTGTGTGTGTGTGTGTGTGTGTGTAAGAGCCGAGCGATCCAGCCAATGATTCTCCTTTCATTCTCTAATGTGGTTGTTCAGTTTCACTTTATAATAAGGTTGTGTATGTAACATTAAGGATAGCATTAGTTATCAAAAACCAACAGTGAACATACAAGCATTTACTCATCTTGTAGATTCACTGCAACAAATCTTCCTCAGTGTTTGTGTCCTGTATTCCAGTGTCTAAACATTCTTAAATCAACACACATTTACTGGAAAAGCAAAAACGACTGAAGATATAAGTCTTGTTCAGTGAAAAATGTGTAAATGAGTTTAAGGTTAAAACAAGGTTAGAATAAAAAACTTAATTCACAGGAAAATCAAGATTATTTTTGTGGCCCCATTGGCAGATATGTGTTATTATTTTAAGTAAAATCTCACTTAATTTTGATCAAATTTCCAGTGAGCAAGAAGACTTGGTATCTTCACTCATTCTGATTCTCCAGTAAATGTATCTTGATTTATGAATGTTTAGTGCGGGAAAACAAGACAGAAATACTTTCCTTTGCAGTGTAAAATCACTGTTAGTTTAAAATGCATGTGAAAAAAGCTGAAAATATATGTTTGTTTTGAGATTAGTAAATGCTATGATGTGTTTGTTTGTTGATTACTGTGTTTGTGTGGATATTATATTTAATCTGGAACTAATAGTGCTGAAACCTGAGTGTGTGTTTCTCAATTTTAAGCATTTTAAGTTTGATTTCTCTACGACTGATGGAGTTTCATGTCCTCTCAGCGTGTGTGTGTGTGTGTGTGTGTGTTTGTGTGTGAAGGGCTTTTATAGAGAGAATAGACACACTCGTGAATAAACGAGGCTGATGTTTCAGGTCAGAACGCAGCGGTCAAATACAAACACTCACTTTTCCTTTCTTAAACTCTCTCTCTCTCTCTGTAGTGTGTGTGTGTGTGTGTGTGTGTGTCAGAGAGACTCATTTGCATAAAGTGAAGAAGGCAGTGATTTTATCAGCGAGAGAGAAAGAGAAGATGATAGAGGACGACGACAGGTGAAGGACAGACATAGAGAGAGAGAGAGAGAGAGAGTGATATATATATATATATATATATATATATAGAGAGAGAGAGAGAGAGAGAGAGAGAGAGAGTGATATATATATATATATATATATATATATAGAGAGAGAGAGAGAGAGAGAGAGAGAGAGAGAGATCACAAACAAGTGGAGGAGAGATCAGGAATGAAATGATGAGATTAGATAATGTGACACTGAGAGACAGACAGATGTTCTGTTTTTCTCTTTATTCTCTCTATACTGTGTGTGTGTGAGTGAGTGACTGTGTCTGTCTGTGTGCATGCATGTGTGTGTGCATGTGTGTGTGTGTGTGTGTGTGTGTATGTGTGTGTGTGTGTGTGTAGGGAGTAATGGATCTGTCTTTCCTGTCGTGTGGCTGAGAGTCTCACCCTGAAGCTCCAGACAATATGAGAGGTTAATCTACTGTCAGATACACTCACACACACACACACACACACACACACTCTCTCACACACACACACACACACACACACGCACACACACACACACACACGCACACACACACGCAGATGTGCTACATTTGCATCTTAACAGAGACAGAAAATGAGAATGAGAGGAGAACTGCTGCTGTCAGCCGTCTCTGTCTGTGTGTGTGTCTGTGTGTGTGTGTGTGTGTGTGTGACAGCTGCGTTTAAGCAGGCGTCCACTGAGCGCGCTCACTTCTCTTTTCGTTTGGTCTCTCTTCTTTCACCCTCTCTCTCTGCATCACGCTGTTCTTCTCGTTTAACAGCGCTGAGTGTGTATCAGATCCAGAGAAAGCCAATGCAGCGCTTCAGAGACACACACCACGATGCAGTACAGGTACGACACACACACACACACACACACACACACACACACACACACACACACACACACACACACACACACACACACACACACACATACTCACACACACACACACACACACACACACACACACACACACACAAGTCAAAAAAAAAAAAAAAAAAGTCAAAGACCCAGAACCAGATATGAAGATTGAAGACCCAGTGTCAGAATTATAATAAAGAAAAGATTTACTGAAGATAGTTTGCAGTTTCATCAGCAGAAGTTCAGCTTCAAGACTCACACAGGAGTTCGTAGGCTGCCCCGCTACAAAGATCACAGCAGTTATACCATTTCCAAGGTCTAAGCTACGTCATTGCTTACAGGTTGAATGATTCTCATTGGCTAAGAAATAGATAAACACAGTAATTTCCCACACATATACAGATAGACGGAAGCATATCTCCATGGATTATGCAGCTGAAGTTAGGCACGTTTTAACACGTTGAAGACCTTTTTCAATCACAAAACGAGTCCATATGTTCTGGAATCCGGGCTGAATAAGCAAGCACTGCATTCAGATAGCAAATACTGACATTAAAGAAAACATGAAAAGAACATTTCAGTAATCACACTGGTAACTTCTATAACAAAGTAAAATCTCCAGAGAAGTCATTCAACTCATTTGATATTTAGAAGGAAAAAAAATATTGATTAATACCTTAATTATAATCAATCATTACATATACATTGAAGCAGCAGTGGATTCCAATACACCCCCTTCAACACACTCACTCACACTCACATACTCTCACACACACACGCACACGCACACACACACACACACACACGCACACACACACACACACACACACACACACACACACACACACACACACACTCACACACTCACTAACACACATACACACACACACTTACTCACTCACACTCACTCAATCACTCACACAAACACGCTCACACACACACACATATACTCACGTACTCACTCACTCACACACACACACACACACACACACACACACACACACACACACACACACACACACTCGTTTTAATCTCCGTCACACTCGTGGTGTGTGTCTCTGATTGGCTGATTCTCTCTCTGTGTTTGAAGTTTTTGGAACAGTTTCATTATAAGAGTTTCATTATAAGAGTTTGATTCACAGGTCGTGTTTTCAGTGTGTGTTAATCAGAAGCTTCACTGGTCTCTGTAATGAACTCATTAATGCAGAGATGTGACTCCGCCCACTGTTCTCGTTAAGAGCACATGCTGATGACCAATTAACTCCATCGATTATATCAACACTGAACTCTAAAGCCTTCTGTTCAGAATGAAAATATTCACGTTTAATTGTCATTAATGAACGTGAGAGACTATTGACACACACACACTCTTACACACACACACACACACACACAAAACACACACTCACACTCACACAGTAAAATGTCACTCCTTTCAGTGATGATCAATACACTGATTAAATTACTTATCAGGTCAAATCAATTTTATTTGTGTAGCGCTTACACAATCACACACACACACACACACACACACACACACACACACACACACACACACACACACAGGTTGTTTCTTACATTTCTGAATGACATACTAGGAAAAGTCCAATAAACCTTCTCACGCACTAGTTGTTTTAACTTGTAAACTTGTGTGTGTGTGTTTGTGTGTGTGTGTCTTGATTGTTTACTGTGTCCATGTGTGACACGATTCCCGCTATTGTTCTGATCACAGAACACATTAATATGGATAGAGAGACATGATGAGAGAACAAACGCAGATGACGTGGAAAATATTCTTCATCATCACCTTTTCCTCTCCTTTTCCCATCAGTGTTTTTCTCTCCATCCCAGACTTTCATATCCTCTGTTCATCTGTATCTCTGGGGATGTAATTACTTCTTATTCTTTTACACTCTTTCTTTCTCTCCGTAGCTTTACGCTCTGTCGCTCAACATGTTGTAGCAATAATCTCACTTGGGTCTTGGAGAATTGATGCGGGTTTTCATTCAAGATTCAATTGTTTACTGAAAGGCTCTTGCACAATTGAGAAAAATATCAAATATTGCATTATTGCACAAAGTACATTCTTGCTTATATAGGTGAAACTCGAAAAATCTGAATATTGTGCAACAGTTCATGTATTTCAGTAATTCAAATTAAAAGGTGAAACTAATATATTTAGTATATATAGTAACTATATACATATGCATGATTATACTTTTCAGAGAGCTGACATTTCTGTATTAAAAATGTATTTATTGATTTCATGTAATATTCTAATTTTCTGAGATTTTGAATTTGGGGTTTTCATAAGCTGTAAGCCATAATCATCAAAATTATAACTTTTACACGATATTCACATTTTTTGAGTTTCACTATGTATATATTTTGAAATCTTACGTGGGTCTTTGAGAACTGATTCGGGTCTTTATTCGGGTTTTCATTAAAGATTCAATTGTTTACTGAAAGGCTCTTGCACATTTAGGAGAAACAAAATAAATTCCGGTAAGATTTCAATAATATTATATACATAACAAAATTCATTTGAGAAGCAAAATTGTGACTTGTTTTTCAGGGAAAGTCTTATTTTTGTATTTATATTCTATATAAAATATAATAAATGTATAAATCTAATAAAAATAATTATTATATTAAAAATTATTAAAAATAATTGCTGGGCAACGATTAATCACATTCAAAATAATTTGTATGTTTACATAATATATGTGTGTGTACTGTGTATAATTATTTTGTATATATAAATACACACACATGCATGTATAAATTTAAGGAATATTTACATGTATAAACTGTATATATAGTTATACATAATTTATGGCTTCTTTAAAGCCTAGGCTCCCATGTGGTTCCGCCATCTTGAAAAACTATAATAGCAGAGAGGGTCAAAAAGTACTAGGCCAACGCGTTTTCACAAGGCGTTTTCGTTCAGAGCCAGCGTCACGTGACTGAAAGCAGCAGAAACGGAGGAGCAGAGCAGTGAGAGGTGCTTCACGGCACCGGCAACTTTAAAAGGCTGCATTACACTGTTATTATTCATACTGTAACATTCGTTTGTTCATTGTGTCAAGTTGCAGTTTGTTTGAAATAACAAACCCGTTCACCCCAAAAGAAAACTCGACGAAGTGCTATTAGAAGACATCCTGTCATAGCTTTTTGGTACATAACAGCCACCGTAGATGCAACACGCATTTGAAAAAGCGAGGCGCTGGAGAGCACAATTCGTTTGAATGCAAAATACAATTTCACCGCTAGATGGGAGAAATTCCTACACAATGTCCCTTTAAATATATACATGCATACATGTGTAAAAATAAATTAATTTGAGAAGCAAAATCGTGTTTTTTTTAGGGAAAGTCTTATTTTTGTATTTATATTCTATATAAAATAAAATAAATATAATAAATGTATAAAATAATATATACAAATATTTTAGATAAAATATAGAAATTTAAATATAAAAAATATTGTATTCATTTTCTTTTTTTTTTTACTGATTAACAAACTGATTTTGTGTTTAAATTATTTTTTATATGCATTTAATATTTACATTTACATTTTTTTATGTTTTATAATAGCAAAGCTATTCATCCTAACAAACAAACATGCTCAAAACACACACGTTATCTAGTTGTTTACATGTTCTGACTGGAAACACTGATAAAGAATGCTGTTTTCTGATGATTCCTGCAGTATTTGCTCAGACTAGTAGATGACTGAAGGAAATCAGTTGTTGTGATCAGAGAGTTTTGTGTGGATTGTTGGTGTTTCATCAGGCTTTTGTTGTCTGATTATTCAGCAGATGGTTTATGATCCGCTGCCACATTTTCTGTCTCATTCCAGGGATGTCAGTGTGTGTTGATTAATCAGTCTGAGATTCAAACCCACAACCTTCTGACGTCTGGAGTCAGTGTGTGTGTGTGTGTGTGTGTGTGTGTGTGTGTGTGTGTGTGTGTGTGTGTGTGTGTGTGTGTGTGTGTGTGTGTGTGTGTGTGTGAGAGTGAGTGTGAGTGTGTGAGTGAGTGAGAGTTTGTGTTTGTGAGTGTGAGAGTGTGTGTGTGTTTGGTAGTATGTTATCTCTCTGAAACTCTTGACTTTTTGAGTGTCTCTGGTGCGTCCTCACAACCACAGATCTTGAGTACACAGTCTCACACACACACACACACACACACACACACACACACACACACACACACACACACACACACACACCGACACGCAGTGCCATCTGCTGCGTTCACTGTGAGCCAGGGAAACAGATCTGCCACACACACACACACACACACACACACACACACACACACACACACACACACACACACACACACACACACACACACTTATGTTTATGTACTTTCTCTCATGGATAAAAGCAGAGAGAGATTTGTTTTCTTCATATATGAAGATATTTCCTCAGATATGAAGATGATGAAGATACATTAAATGTAACATAAAACATTTATTTAGTGTGTGCATATGATGCAATGTGACTTAAATAAATGTATAATACATTAAGTACTTTTATAATTAAATTGTATGTAACCAGTTGTATGTAAATTTCCAAAACGAATTATTATAATTTTGCAAACAACACTAGGACAGACAGACTGAATCACACAAGAGAGAAAAACACACAGAACACAATCAGACAAAGATAGTTTGGCTGGTTTTCTTTGATGCATTGGTTTAATCGAGTGTGTTTTCTGCACTGGCGTGGTTGTGTGTGTTCATTATGAACACAGTTTAGTAACTCTCTTGTGTTTTGTGGTCAATATCAGGATAAAGACTGTAATCACACACACAAATCACCTTCTTATTTTGTATTTCTTTCCTATTTCTGGCCGATGATTTCCTGGCTGAAACTGCGTTTGCTTTTCATACTGTTGAGATCTGACTGACACTGAGGAAATATGGCTAATGTTGATCAGAGACAAAGCAAACAATCCATACGCTCTGGAAATCTGTGTGTATGTTTTACTGCAGGCATGGAAATTAAAATGGCTTTTAAAAACCATAAAACTTTTTCCACTGTTTGCCTTTCAGACTGTTTGACTGAAAGTACTGTCTGTCTGTCTGTCTGTCTGTCTATCTATCTATCTATCTATCTATCTATCTATCTTATCTATCTATCTATCTATCTATCTATCTATCTATCTATCTATCTATATATCTATCTGTCTGTCTGTCTGTCTGTCTGTCTGTCTGTCTGTCTGTCTGTCTGTCTGTCTGTCTGTCTGTCTGTCTGTCTGTCTGTCTGTCTGTCTGTCTGTCTGTCTGTCTGTCTATCTATCTATCTATCTATCTATCTATCTATCTATCTATCTATCTATCTATCTATCTATCTATCTATCTATCTATCTGTCTGTCTGTCTGTCTGTCTGTCTGTCTGTCTGTCTACACGATTTACTACACGATTACTTTTCTTGTGTAGCCTACATGCATCTCTACTGTGAACGAGATTATAATGTTATTCCCCCAATGCGGATGTATACAGATCCAATGTACAATGCAATTCAACAGGCTTTTTGTTTCAAAAACATTTGGCATTATTTTACTTCCATACTTTCCACAAGGTTTAGGAGTGTGTTTATGGGAATTTTAGACCATTCTTCTAGAAGCGCATTTGTGAAGTCAGGCACTGATGTTGGACGAGAAGCTCTCAGTCTCCGCTGTAATTCATCTCAAAGCTGTTCTATCGGCTTGAGTTCAGGACTCTGTGCAGCCAGTCCAGTTCCTCCACATCAAACTCCTCATCCATGTCTTTATGGACCTTGCTTTGTGCACTGGAGCGCAGTCATGCTGGAACAGGAACATTCACAAACTGTTCCCGCAATGTTGGGAGCATGAAACTGTCCAAAATGTTTTGGTGTGCTGAAGCATTAAGAGTTCCTTTCACTGGAACTAAGCCCAACCCCTGAAAAACAACCCCACACCATAACCCCCCTCCACCAAACAACCCCACACCATAATCCCCATCCACCAAACAACCCCACACCATAATCCCCCTCCACCAAACAACCCCACACCATAATCCCCCTCCACCAAACAACCCCACACCATAACCCCCCTCCACCAAACAACCCCACACCATAATCCCCCTCCACCAAACAACCCCACACTATAACCCCCCTCCACCAAACAACCCCACACCATAACCCCCCCTCCACCAAACAACCCCACACCATAATTCCCCCTCCACCAAACAACCCCACACCATAATCCCCCCTCCACCAAACAACCCCACACCATAATCCCCCTCCACCAAACAACCCCACACCATAATCCCCCCTCCACCAAACAACCCCACACCATAACCCCCCTCCACCAAACAACCCCACACCATAATCCCCCTTCCACCAAACAACCCCAAACAATAATCCCCCTCCACAAAAAAACCCACACCATAATCCCCCCTCCCCCAAACAACCCCACACCATAACCCCCCCTTCCACCAAACAACCCCAAACAATAATCCCCCTCCACCAAACAACCCCACACCATAATCCCCCTCCACCAAACAACCCCACACCATAATCCCTCCTCCACCAAACAACCCCACACCATAACCCCCTCCACCAAACAACCCCACACCATAATCCCCCTCCACCAAACAACCTCACACCATAATCCCCCCTCCACCAAACAACCCCACACCATAATCCCCCCTCCACCAAACAACCTCACACCATAATCCCCCTCCACCAAACAACCCCACACCATAATCCCCCCTCCACCAAACAACCTCACACCATAATCCCCCCTCCACCAAACAACCCCACACCATAATCCCCCCTCCACCAAACAACCCCACACCATAATTCCCCCTCCACCAAACAACACACCATAATCCCCCCTCCACCAAACAACCCCACACCATAATCCCCCCTCCACCAAACAACCTCACACCATAATCCCCCTCCACCAAACAACCCCACACCATAATCCCCCCTCCACCAAACAACCCCACACCATAATCCCCCCTCCACCAAACAACACACCATAATCCCCCCTCCACCAAACAACCCCACACCATAACACACCGAACAGAGAAGCGTGATACGTGTTTTGACCCATTCTTTCACAGATGTTTTTGGAGCGTCTTCATGCCTAGGTGCTTGATTTATACACCTGTGGCAGTGGAAGTGATTGGAACACCTGAATTCAATCATTTGGATGGGTGTCACAATACTTTTGTATTTTTTGTGTAGATGTTTGCAAGTAAATAATGATTCTGATTTCTTTAGATCAACTTTTTATTTTATTGTATTAAATTCGAAATTAACTCAAAACACTCAAAAAAAGTGTTTCTTAGTTCAAACTCAACAGTATTAAAAACATGTTCTTCAAAAACTCTTTCTTCATCTTAAACTATAGCTGCGTATTCAATTTTCAAGTTTAAGCAAAACTGCTCCCTGTTTCTGAAATAATTAGATTTTTTTAAAGTGGAACAGCAGAAAACACTGATTAGAACTTCATAAATGATAAATGGCAACAATAAATAAGAGTTTTTTTCCTCAAATGCTTAAAGCTTTTTTATATAATTCATTATTAAAATTCTTAATTATAAACAGTCATGTTTTTGTAAATAAAAGTAACTGCAGTTATAATAGATTACAAAACATATTCACTGTGACTAAGAATTTATTTATTATATATTTATTTAGTACAATATACAGTATATGATACAAAATGTACATGAATTTTAAATAAATGTATTAAATACTTTTATAATGCATTAATTTAAGTTTATGTAGTATCACATTTTTTCAGCCAAATATATATACATATGTGGGTATGTATATATAGATATGTATATAAAATATATATGTATACATTTTTATGTTGTTTGAGAAACATTACTGTGCGTGTGTGTTTTTGTCAAAGGCTTTTAACTATTAGCTTTTGTCAGGCTTTTAACAATCAGACGCCTTATTTTTAGGCAGCAGTTCGGTTTCATTCTTTGTCTTGAACTAGCGAAGCTCGTAGTGTTAATGTTGTGTGTTTTTGTGTTTATGTGTGTGTTCTTTGCTTTTTCTTCTTGTGTATTTCATTTTTTAACTTGAAAAAACTCAAGCCTGATCTCGGAGGAAAAAGCAGCTTTTGAAACCTCATTTTTCCTTATAGAGCGAGTGATTGGACAAACCAAACCTCTTTTCAGAGGGGAAAGAAAAGCTGAGGTGAAGAGGTTTAAAAATGAACTGATTTCAATGCAATGACATTTCTGAAAAAAACTCGTATGACTTTATATTCTTTCAAAAGATGTACAAGTTCTAAAATGTCTATCTAAAACATTGAAACCCAATCAGACTTACAATCACACTGACCTTGAAGTTACTGCAAACTATCATTTTTAAGTTCTTCATGTGGGTTCAGAGCTGAGCTCAGGTGAAGACGTGTATCTGGAAAGGTTAAATAAGAGTGGTTTGATACCATCTAACATGCACGTCACTATGAACAAAAGACACAAAGGATTTTACTCCAAAAACAACTGCAAATATAAACAAAGAACAATAATCTTCTCTCGAAGGAAGTCTGGAGTAGTTGAACAAGCAGCTCAGATCCTTCCTGTTTGAGAATGTGTGTGTTCTTAAAGACGCCATATTATGCCCTTTAAGTCTTGATATTGTTTTTGAGCTTTACTAGAACAGGTTTTCCTGCTTGAATGTTGATTATTTTCCTCATATTCTCCATTGTTGCAGCTCCTCTCTTCCCAGTCTGCCAGTAACGCTCTGTTTACTTCCTGTCTGCATACTGTGCTCTGATTGGTCGGCTGGAGCCGTTTGTTGTGATTGGACGAGCGTTTCGAGCGTGTTTCGGAAATGTCCCGCCCCCTTACCATGACCGCCAGTTTCAACCATAGACTGTATCAAAATATGGGTGTAGTGTCTGTGACGTCACCCGTAGTGTTTCTAAAGAGCGTTTTTGAAGCCCAAAGTGGGCGGAGCCATCTTGGCAGCGCGTCACCCCAGATAATTGAAGTGATTAGCTGAGGTGACGTGACGCTAACAGACAACAGACAAACATGACATCAGCGGCAATCCGCCTGTTACTCAAGTGGCCACGCCCTTAATTATGCAGAACTTTAAGGCTTATTATAATTTAAACGGATGAGTTACAAAATAATTCACCCCCTCACAGTCGTCATGAAGAGCAGCTATATAGACCAAAACCTCTTTTTGCACCAGGCTGTAAACATGTTTTTTTTTATGTTGTTGGGCATTTTAACATGCGGGTCTATGGGATTGACTCTCTTTTGCAGTCGGTCTCTAGTGGCCAGTGGATGAACTGCAGTTTAAGTTACTTCAGTGTTGGAGAGAGAGACTGGAAGGTTGTCGCTTGTTTTCAACACACTACTAACTAACTCAACCAGGCCCGTCCCTTTATTCTGCGTATAAATTATTTAAATAAGGAATATTGTGACATGTTCGTTCCCGGAAGAAACTCAAGACTATAATGGAGGCGTTTCAGGGAGTTCAGAAACACTGACACTGATATAGAGAAGAACTTCAAACAGCAACATTACACACTAAAGACAGATGTAAAAAAGCATCATAGGTGCTCTTTAATGAAAGATTTCTCTCTAAAGGTTTTCCTCAGAAGTAGGTCTCAGCAGTCTATGTGTTTTAATTGAGACATTTCTGGAACATTTCTCATGTTATTTATGTAGATTTCTCCTGCATTTGCAAACATGTTTTTGGCAGACACTTAGACACTTACTTAGAGAGACTTAGAGCAGAAATAAGAGTAACAGATCGTTCAGGTGAGTAGCGCTGCATGATATATAATAAACTCAGAGATTGCTGTGAATCTGCTGTTATAAAAGTCGAGCCGAACGTCAGTGACACAGATAGATAGATAGATAGATAGATAGATAGATAGATAGATAGATAGATAGATAGATAGATAGATAGATAGATAGATAGATAGATAGATAGATAGATAGATGTAGATGTAGTGATCTTTTGCTCTTTTCTGTTCTGCTCTACTTATCTATGATTGATTACTCATGTCTGGTCCCTCACTAATGAAGAAGACTGACCCAGAAACACACGGCCTCATGGGAGTTGTAGTCCACCTGACCCTTCAGTCGGCCTCATACTCAGAGCCAATTATTAGACGAGCCATGGTGTGGTGATGAATCTGATGACACACTTGACTCATCTGAGGATTCGACTGGCTCGTCATGTTCAGGATCTGTAATTGATTGTCTTGTGTGCCGGAGTCTCGCAGGGCCGGATTTACGTCATGGGAAAGTCCAAATTCTGAAATCAATGACATCACTATCACAGAACGGCAGGCAAAAACAATGGTAGATCCTTCACATAATTTACATTTATGCATAATTGACTTGCATTTAAGCTGCATTTAAGGAAAATATTGTTGACTTTGTGCTCAGAATTTACATCCATCCAAACATTCACAAGTACTGATTATTTTAGTCAGTGTTGTTCATTGAGTTTAACATTTTTAAAAGTGTTTGCTATTTCTCTATACAACACACACCAGACGGCCTGTGAGTGACTTTACGTTGTTGTGCTAAAGTTTCAATTATTCACGAGTCTGAATTTGCTACTTTTTTCATGTAAACTAAATGAAAATGAGAAATGAGAAAGGCAACCAGCTAAAATAAAACAAATGTCATTTTTTTAAATATTTTATTTCAGTTTCAGTTTTATGATTTTAGTTTTATTTAATGAGTTAGTTCATTAAATTTAGTTAACGATAACCCTGATCAGAGAAACTCAAAATGGCATCTATTCATACTTTTCAGCCACATGACTCAGAACATACTAAAACGCTCGAGTCACGTGACTCAGAACATACTAAAACTCTCGAGTCACGTGACTCAGAATATACTAAAAAGCTTGAGTCACGTGACTCAGAACATACTAAAAAGCTTGAGTCACGTGACTCAGAACATACTAAAAAGCTTGAGTCACGTGACTCAGAACATACTAAAACTCTCGAGTCACGTGACTCAGAATATACTAAAAAGCTTGAGTCACGTGACTCAGAACATACTAAAACTCTCGAGTCACGTGACTCAGAACATACTAAAACTCTCGAGTCACGTGACTCAGAACATACTAAAAAGCTTGAGTCACGTGACTCAGAACATACTAAAACTCTCGAGTCACGTGACTCAGAACATACTAAAAAGCTTGAGTCACGTGACTCAGAACATACTAAAGCTCTCGAGTCACGTGACTCAGAACATACTAAAAAGCTTGAGTCACGTGACTCAGAACATTCTAAAACTCTCGAGTCACGTGACTCAGAACATACTAAAAAGCTTGAGTCACGTGACTCAGAACATACTAAAGCTCTCGAGTCACGTGACTCAGAACATACTAAAAAGCTTGAGTCACGTGACTCAGAACATTCTAAAATGCTTGAGTCACGTGACTCAGAACATACTAAAACGCTCGAGTCATGTGTCTCAGAACATTTTAAAATGCTTGAGTCACATGACGCAGAACATTTTAAAACGCTTGAGTCACATGACTCAGAACATTTGAGAAATTTGTATGTGTGGTTTTGATTTTCTTGCAGTTTTAGAGTCAAACTTGTTTTGAAAATATATATTTTATATAAAATATGAATAATTAAATTTTTACATTGTACATTTTCATAAACTCAAACTTCTATAACTTTTTTTCTGTTTCACTTTCGTAATTTATTTCACTTCTACAAAAACCTGCCAAATGTCGTCTTTAAAACAAGACCTTATGGGGTAAGGTAAAGTTTAAGGTAAAGTCTTTAGGTGTTCGACAAATCACAGCTGTGAGACTGTCAGAATTATGATTGCTACGATGAAAGTTGGTGGACATCTCTCTCTCTCTCTCTCTCTCTCTCTCTCTCTCTCTCTCTCTCTCTCTCTCTCTCTCTCTCTCTCTCTCGTAAAGAGTGTTAACAGATGTAGTTTAACTAGTGTAGCGTTCAGGGGCTTGTTAAAGAATCTATCCGTTTCTTCCGCTGACATTTATGCACCGCTTAAATGCATTAGCAGAAAAGAATCACCTCTGCTTTATACGAGTCGAACAGCTCATATACGGTGTGATGCTTAATGTAGCAGTGAGTGAGTGTGTGTGTGTGTGTGTGTGTGTGTGTGTGAGTGAGTGTATTACTTGTATTGTTTACCCTTCATCAATAGCCTTGTTGCTGAAATGACTGTAAAAGTCTATAAACAAACTGTAGTTTGGGTATATTTATATATATCCTGTTGGGTATTATACTGAATATTGTTTTTTTTAGTTACTGATTCTTAAACAGTTACTTTTAGTACATCACGATTCTTAATATTTGATTTAGTACCATTTTCCATGTGTCAAGGCGTTGCTATGTACTTGCTAGTATGTATCTGGATGTTTTCTGGGCAGTTTTGTGTCCTATGCTATTGCTAACATTGCATTACACACTCAACTTTAACATTGCAAGAGGTTTGATCATATCAATATCAGCACTAGTACTAGTGGAGATTGACTATCGATAATGAAAAAATTATAACTACACACACACACACACACACACACACAGCTTTATCTGCAGTGACAGGCACAAGCGTTCATGTAACTGGATTTGGCTGTTTTCCTTCATGCTGTGTTAAAGATTGCCGTAAGATTCCCACTGGCGGGAGAAACAGAGTCAAAGGGAGAACGAGTAAAAATACCCACACAAAAGAAGACAGAAGCGCTCGCAGCATTAATCGCTGGGCTGTGAAAGAAGCTCCATTGAGCAGCTCGTCTCCGGAGGCTCGACACAACACACACTTTCTACTGATGAGACTCTGAGTACAGAGAGACAGAATGAGCAACACTTCCTCGCCAGCTGCGCTAACTCTCTTACACAGAAAGTTCTAGTAGAACCCGAGGGTTCTTGACTGCGTTTTAAAGGGGTGGTATAATGCCCCTTTTTACAAGATGTAAAATAAGTCTCTAATGTGCCCAGAGTGTGTATGTGAAGTTTTAGCTGAAAATACCCCACAGATATTTTTATATAGCATGTTAAAGTTGTCACTTTTTGAGGGCGAGCAGAAACACGTTTTTGTGTGTGTCCCTTTAAATGCAAATGAGCTGCTGCTCCCGGCACAGAGGGTGGAGCTTCAAGAGCGTGTGTGTGTGTGTCTATTTTTAAACAGGGTTGAGAAAAGCCTTGTTGCTGAGAGAGCCGTATAAATACTTTTATTAGGTATTGCATTTGGATTTGGTGTATTCAAATGACTTTGACTGAGTCCTTTTATACTTACCCACTTTACATGCATATTGCCCGTCATGAACAGTTGCCCTAAAGACACCCGGGTGAGGACTGGGGCCCGTCATTGCTGCTTGCAGCTATATTTACAATTTTGAATCAATTTAATTTTAATTTTAGTTAATGTTTTTTGTGTTTTGTCACTTTTAATAGTTTTTGTTTTTATTTTAGTTAAGTTAAATAAATTAAAATGATAAAAGATTACATTTTTAACATTTTATTTTAGTATTCAGTTAGCATTTATTTTATTTAAAGTAATGAAAATGTTTTTTATGGTCTTAGTTTAGTTAAGTTTTAGTTTAGTTGACTATAATAACCCTGAGTCAAAGTCAAAGTTTGTGTATACAGCTGCAGATGATAACAGATGACCCGAGTGCTTTACAACACATCATAAAATACATCAGAATATCATAAAGAGAAAACTGAGACTGACACACAGATCAAAGAAGATCTACAAATAGAGACATACATTAAATGTCATAATTCCTGTTGTGCTAATAAAGCACATTCGAATGGAATTGAACTTAATTGAATTGAGAGAGACAGACAGATAGAGAGAGAGACAGACAGATAGAGAGAGAGAGAGAGACGGACAGATAGAGAGAGAGAGATAAAGAGACAGATAGAGGACAGGGAAGAGAGAATGAGTGTGTGTCCTTGTAGAGATCAGATGACATAATCATCCCTCTTTTAAAAACCTAATTTTCTTTAAACTCTCCCATTTCTCTTTTCCCCGTCTCCTACTTTCTCTCTCCTCGTCTTCTCCCTTGTGTGTGTGTGTGTGTGTGTGTGTGTGTGTGTGTATGAGAGAGAGTGTGTGAATAGAAAGTGATGCTTCATGATGGATGTTAGAACGAATGAAAGATTAAAAAACCTAATTCAGTTTCTGTTTTTTAAATCTAAACTAGTCTCTCTCTGTGCATCAGATCTCGTTAATGGCCTAATGATCAGGCGATTTAATTATGAATGAGAGAGGAAGATTATTCCATTGGAAGCTTGTGTCGGTCAGATGTATGGTTATAAAGCATGTTCAGTCATTATTCACTCAGAGTGGATGTGAATTCAAGGCTGCAGGAGTGTAAATCTGAAGTGAATCCGTAATGAGTGTGAACACAAGAGCTGAGGCCTGATTTCCCTGGACGACTATCCTGTGGTTTCTGACTGTGAGCCGTGGGTTTGTTTCAGTGGAACACACACACACACACACACACACGCATTATTAAACCCCCACTGCAAATCAGGTTTATTGGTAAAAATTACAGACTTTCAGGTGTTTGCAATGAACAGATGAAACAAAAGTAATAGAAAGCTCAACACAACAAATGTTTCAAGTGGTTTCCCCAAATTTAACTAAAAATGCAATTTTTAATTACTTCTGCAGTTTCAAAATTATTCAAGCCCCTGAATAGAATCCCTGACAAATGCACAAATCTGCAAAACAGGTGTTGTCTCACTAATCAAGGGCTTCATTAGGTGCACCAGGTGTTCTTGAGCTAGAACACATGAAATATCTGAACTGGCGAGGTTTGTTGAGTGTCACGTTTGACTGCATGTTAGAAATAAAATCAAAAGAATGGTCCAAAAAGTTGATAAGATAACATCCCCCATCACAAACAAGGAACAGGATACAAAAAGATAGCGACGCCACTAGATGTTCCTAGAGACACCGTTGGAAGCAGAGTTTGCAAGTTCAGAGTTAAAGAAAAGTGTTTACACCACCTGGACTTGGCTCAAAAAGGAAGCTTTTAACGGTTCAGAAAAACCCTCGAGTGACTGCAAAAGACCTTCAGCAAGACGTGGTGGAAACAGGCACTGAGGTTTCAGTACTAAACGCATGCCAGAACTCCAAGAATACATCACTACTGACACAAAAGCACAAGAAAAGTGCTCAAAATCATAAATAAGCCACAGAAGTTTTGGGATTCTGTTCTGAGGAGTGATGAAATGAACCTCTCGGCGCTCTGGATCAGCGGTGTGTCTGGAGGAAGAAGAATGAAGCATAAGCTGTAATGAACACGGTCTACAGTTCAGCATGGTGGAGTTGTGATGCTCTGCGGCTGATTTATATCCTCCGGCACTGGAAACCTGCAGCGTGTGGAAGACCAGATGGATTCACTGAAGTATCAGGAAATCCTAGGAGAAAACGTCATGCTGTCAGTAAGGAAGCTGAAGCTTGGACCTACAGCAGGACAGAACAGTGAGGAACGGGCTCAGATTGCTCAGAAACACTGCCAGAAGCGGCTGTCGATTATACATCTCGATTGCAGCAAATGGCTGTTCTAATAAGTGCTAAAGATTCTTGCCATGAAGGGGTTAAATAATGAGTCTGTAGAAGTCATTAAAAATTGCATTTTCAGTTGAATTTGGGGGAACCACTTGAAACATTTGTTGTGTTGAGCTATTTCAATTACTTTTGTTTGATTTGTTCATTACGAACAGCTTGAAAGTCAAAATTTTGCCAATAAACCTGATTTGCAATGGGGGTTGAATAATTTTGATTGCAACTGTATATATACAGCCCAGTGATGATGTCACAGGAATGTAATTAGATGTAACCATGGTGATCTTGGAAGATAAAGCCATGAGCTGTGTTATGTTAGTATTACTGAGATACTATTAAGGTTTTTATTAATAGTTTAAATTTGTTTTTATTTTTTATATTTTATATTTTATTTAAAGTTTTAGTGATAAAACCGACAGCATTTCTGATCGTTTTTAAAAAACTTTCACGCCCCCCAGACTATTGTGTTACGAATATCTGAACATGCAATTTATCATAAGAAACAACAGACCCTCTGCTTTTAAACAAACAAACAAAACAAAAACATTTTATTCTAGCTTCTTGCTTTCTTTTTTATCAACAATTTAATGTGGGTTTCATACTTTTTTTTTTTAAATGCATTTTTGTAGAGTTTGTCCGGATGAGATTTGATAAAAACCCGGCTGAGACAGACTGTAACTGGAGTGTGTGTGTGTGTGTGTGTGTGTGTGTGTGTGTGTGTGTGTGTGTGTGTGTGTGTGTGTGTGTGTGTGTGTGTGTGTGATTAATGGATCGCTCTTTCCTTTGAATCTCAGCAGAGTCTCTGACACCATAATTATCAACAACCCAACGCTGTAGGTCAATAACACACAATTGT
>JAPDVR010000009.1:50299955-50327455 GCA_026230005.1 Gila orcuttii | reverse complement strand
TAATCTACGAGTTGGAACATACCTTGACAGACAGTCTGAAATATATAAAGGTGCCAGATTGTGCTGAGTTTTAAAAACAAATAAAAGAACCTTAAAATCGATCCTTTGATGAACTGGTAACCAATGTTATTCCATTAAAACTGGTGTAATATGTTCTCTCCTTTTTAATTTCATTAGTGCTCTGGCTGCTGCATTTTGTATCAATTGTAGCTTCGCTATAGAACCGTTAGGTTGGCCAGTGTACTTAGCATTGTAATATTTAAGATCTGAGAAAATAAAAACATGAATGAGTTTCTTAGCATCATCCAAAGATAAAAAAGGACGAATCTTGGCTATATTTCTCAGATGATAAAAACAAGTTTTTGTCACTTGATTAATATGAGATTTAAAACTCAAATCGCAGTCCAAAGTGACACCTAGGCTCTTTACTTTTTTCTTAGATTGTAAGGCTAAGGGACCCAATCCAGCCTCTATCCGCTCCCGCTCATGTTTTGGGCCCACAATAAGAATTTCAGTTTTGTCTTTGTTCAATTTCAAAAATATTTTGTTCATCCACTTTACGATAGTGGACAGACAATCAGCCAGCCTCTCTAATACAACAGTATCTCCTAACTCAACTGAGATGTATAACTGTATATCATCAGCATAAAGATGATAATTCATGTCATATTCCTTAATTATGTTGCCTAAGGGGAGCATATATAATGAAAATAAAACAGGCCCAAGAATTGATCCTTGTGGAACACCTCGTTTTATTTCATGTGTCTTTGATATACAGTCACCTATATTAACTAAAAAGTTCCTTTCTGTTATATATGTTTTGAACCAATTTAAAACATTACCAGAGAGACCGACAAGCTTTTCCAGTCTGTTGAGCATAAAACAATGATCAACCGTGTCGAATGCTGCACTTAGATCTAAAAGGATTAAAACTGAGGCGTTATATACATATGGACTAACCTGAAGGTTGAACTGCAAATGAAATACTGGGTGACTTAGCCCAAGGGACCCGAGGGGCCGCAGTGGGGAAGCGCGGTGGAGCACAGGGACTCGGGAGGCTCTCTCTGGGAGCGGCCCATAGCGGGCTCTGAGTGTGCTCCTGGTTCCACAGGCAGGAGAAGGCTTGCTTCTGTTCTTGAACTGCACGCTGGCGACAGAAGAGAGTGATGAGGATTCTCTCCTCCCACTGTTCTCCGGGCCCTCTTCAGACCCAGAGAGAGAGGAACTGCTCTTTTTTTTTTTGAGAGTGAGAATTTGGGTACCACTGTGACTCCAGTGGCGGAAAATAATTTTGAATCAAAAGATTCGCTGCCCGGGCCTCCACCGGGGGAGAGCAGCTCCACCCATCTCCGGGTGGACGAGTAGTCTGAGGGGCCCTTGAGGCCCTCTGGTGGTGCGTCGGGGAAGCGCTTCAGTCTGCTACTGACTGTGGAGAACTGCTGGGCCATCATCAACTCAGCATCATCCTCATTTCCAGAGCAAAACAGCCTCTCTCTGATGCAGCCATCGACATCTGCTCTCAGCTGGAGCCCTGAATGAAACGCTAGCTTCCCCCATTTCTTTTTTGAAGGACCAGCAATCCCACCCAGAAGCTGCACAGCTTGTGATGCGCTAGAGGGGGGCCTAGGGGGTTTGTTCCCCGAACAGCTCTCAGATCATCCAAGCTATTCTACTGAAGGAGACCTCCCCTGGTGGGCTCCAGGGAGGGCGTTACAACGGAGAATAGACAAGGGGACCGCACACCTAGAGCGCAGAGCGAGCGCTGGGTTGCCGTGACAACCCGCGCTGCAGCTCGACGCCACACGAGATATATATATACGTATATACATACACAGTAATTCTAGTAATATTCTAGTAATTTATTTATTACTTACTAATTCCATATATTATTTATATATTGAAATTTTTTTCAGCTTTATTTTTAATCATTTTTAATTCTTGAACTTATTTTTTTCAGTTTTAGTCATTTTAATATTTCAACTTCAACATATTTATTTCAGTTCTAACATTCATTAAAGCTTTTTAAATGTAAGTTTTTCATCCAATATCTTATTTTTTTCTTTATTAACAACTCTGATGTGTACCATTGCCTTTATATTAATATCATTATACTGTGGTATTACTGTGATATGTTTATATATCGTTCTGTAATATGTCACATAAATCATAAATGGGATAATGACAAACGACTGAACATAACAGGGAGTATACACTCCAAAAAATACTGGGTTGTTTCAACCCAAATTCGGGTCAAAAATTGACAAACCCAACCGTTGTGTTAAGTTTTTAAATGAAACTTTTAACCCAAAAGTTTGGTTTGTCCATATTTTACCCAAATTTGGGTTGAAACAACCAAGTATTTTTTTTTAAATGTAAATATAAGGTGAACACAATGAAACACAGGTGCTAAGTAACCATAGAAACAAATGAGAAAATCAGTAACCTAGGAAACTGAGACAGAGCAGAGAAACAGGAACAAAAGGAAACAAAACAGAATATCAAAATAAGAGTGACAGGTACATACATACATACAAAAAAAGTCTGAATAGTGAGATCATAACTTTTATGTTCCTCGGGGGAATCGAGCTTCCATAGTTGGTTCATTTTGTGTCACAGCCTTTCAGTGACTCTCAAGATTTTTCCTGTAGTTTGTCCTTGACGATTTCCCCCTTATGTTGCTCCCTTATGTTCTTTCGCTTGATTATTTACAGCTTTAAAGCGACCTTGAGTTTTAGAAAGGCACTATATCACACCATGATATCTTTCAATGCTTATTGGTTGAAAGTCTCATTCACCAGTGGAGTAAAAGAATGATTCCTCCACAGACTCGACTAGCCGATCACTGAGATTGATGATCGTTCGTCTCCGTCTGTGTGTTTCGATGTGCCAGGATTTGCATGTGGAATGGCTGTTGTCCTTTGAGTGGAATATTTATGGAGCGAAGGGTCACATCTCTTGAATATGGAGGAGTTTATTTACATAGAATGTCATTTCTCTTTGAATATTGAATGAAAGATTTACATAGCGAGGGAAAATGCCATCTGGAATCATCTCTGCTGATGTAAACACACACACACCTGTGAACGAGGAGAATTAAACCTCCGCTGTTTGTTTCTTACAGGCTTTTTAACTTTTAGCATAAGCAAAGGATTATGGGAAATGTAGTTCCCAAAGAACACCATAAATGTAGTTCACTTCTTTGAATCAGATTTAAATTCCGTTCTCCTAGGAAACTCTTTAAAATGTTCACTACCAGTCAAAAGTTTTGGATTGGTAAGATTTTTAATGTTTTTAAAAGAAGTCTCTTCTGCTCAACAAGGCTGCATTTATTTAATTACAGATAAAACAGTAATATTGTGAATATATAGTAAAGTGTAATTTATTCCTGTGATTAAAGCTGAATTTTCAGCATCATTACTCCAGTCTTCAGTGTCACATGATCCTTCAGAAATCACTATAATATGATGAACAGTGATTTAAACAAATGTTTCAGGATTCTTTGATGAATAGAAAGTTCAAAAGAACAGCATTTATCTGAAATAGAATATTTTGTAACATTAAACACTACCGTTCAAAAGTTTGGGGTCAGAAAGATTTTTTTTTGTGGGGGTATTTTTGCCATTGATTTTGAGATTCATATTTGTGTATGTGAGAAGTGAGAGTAAAGTGGTTCGTTGTGTGTGTGTGTGTGTGTGTGTGTGTGTGTGTGTGTGTGTGTGTGTGTGTGTGTGTGTGTGTGTGTGTGTCGTATTGAACAGGATTTCCTAATGCTCCGTGTGCGGATATTCACGTATTGTTTTGGGTCGTTTGCTCAGTGACATCAACAGGAAACACTGAGCTCACGCTGAGAGGAGCTGCATCCGTGTGTGTGTGTGTGTGTGTGTGTGTGTGTGTGTATGTGTGATGGGTAGGGTTAGTGTAGGGAATAGAATATACAGTTTGTATAGTATAAAAACCATTACGCCTATGGAATGTCCTCACAAGTATAGCAAAACAAACCTGTGTGTGTGTGTGTGTGTGTGTGAGTAGTTATGTAGGTTTGTCGTTTTTTGTTAAGTAGTGGAGTTTTATTCTAAGTAAAGTTTTAATAAGTGTATGTGCATGTGTGTAGTGTGTACACAAAACAAATTGGGTGTAGAAACAATTTTCATATTTAAGCAAACACATTACTAGCATTTCTTGGTAGTTAATTGTAAAAAGTTAGAAGGAATTTCTGAGTGAAAATTGTTTCAATAACATTATGAGCTTCTGTTGTTATAAACTATGACAGAGAGACCGAGAGATTGATCATCAGAGAGACTGTAAATGATTGACAGGCAGAGAGTGTGTCTGATTGGCTGGCGTTCTGATTGAGGGCGGGCCGATCACAGAATTATTATTAGTCTTCTTGACAAACTATTTTTTGTTTTTCTATTCAGTTTTAAGACTCAAGCTTAGGTTTTTGATCAGTATTCCTGCAGATACCATATTAAGACAGAACTATGTCAATGAGGGGAACAGAAATGGTGCTGATTTACCTGTAAATGTGAGCGTCTTTGGAAAGGATGTAGTTTAATTCCACAGGAAATCTTGGACAGACGAATGTTTCTTGTGTCCAGAACTGGTCCGATCCAGAGAAGTAAATCACACCAGACAGCCAGACGTTTTCAACAGGCTTTATTTTTCAGTCAGGGATTTCTCACCAAAAATCTTGTTTTTTTTACCCCATTGGCAGATATTTGTTCTTGTTTTAAGCATGAACTCACTTATTTTTGATACTTTTTTCATTATATCTTCAGTCATTTTGCTTCGTCTCCAGTAAATGTATCTTGATTTAAGAATGTTTCGATATTTGTGCTGGAAAACGAGACAGAAACACTGACTAAGGAAGTCAATTCTTGCATTTTTCCTGCTTTATTTTCTGGAGAACAGATGGGATTTAGTTTGGCTTCGTTCGTCTGATCAGGAGAAAAACAAAGGGAAAGTTGATATTCCTCTGGAGGTCGTGGCTCGTTTTGTGCAGACAGACTCGGGACAGCGAGTTTCGGCAACACTTTCTATGAAGCCCATGCTTATAATGAATTATAGCTCCGTTTATACTTATTTATAAGTCAGTATTACTATTCTATAAATTTATTTATAGACTCATTAAGACCTATACTGCATTATAAGAACAGTTATACTTACATTTATCTTATTTTTATAATTAATTATAAGTCATGCATTTGCTTTTTCAATGCGCATGCTCATAATCCATTTTACACTGATTTATAAATGATCAAATATAAAATAGTTCCTGAGACACTTGTTTGCTGTACCAATTAGTTATCAATTATGTCTTTAAAGGCTAATGTTCGCATTAGAGATCATGAATGGTAATTTTTATTTGTTAAAATCTAAATCTCATCCATATGCATGGTATTGCTTATTGCAGTTTGAAATTATACTTAGATATTGTTGCAGTGTTTTACTAGTACATTAAAACATAAAATATATTTTTTTTCAATTGTTTGTATTAAAGTTACAATATGTAAAAAATTTTGCCGCTAGGGGTCGCTAACCTCTTACAATAACAAAGGCGTAGGTTTATGACGCAGTGATGAGCTGAATGATGGGACTTGCTATCAAGCTGATGGATCTAATAATGTTTATGGATGAGTGAAAACATTTATGTTTTTTAACATTACAGTGGTATGAAGCAGGTCGCGATTGCTAATAAGAGACAGATATCACACGCGAGTCCCGCGGATATAAAGGAATAAGGATATTTAATTCTACCGAACTACCCGCAAGTGCTGGATTACTCACACAGGTCAGTTTATTAGACGAATTAAACTTTAAACTGTTTCACTTGGTCTAACGTTACACTATCACACTAAACAGCATTTAAATGTGTTGAAAGTTATAATGTTATACTACGCGTTAGTTCGTTTGCTATACGAAACTAGCATAAGCTAGATCAACATTAGAATAACATACTGATCATATTCTAACATTTCATCATGTTGAGCTATATAACATTGATTGTACATTTGCTCACCTGTCTAATAAAGTATGTGCAAGAGCGGCGTCGCTGTCAAGTCGTGACTCGTGAAGCTCTGTCAAGTCCAAGTTAGTCGCGGACGCTAGCTCTCTGCATCTCAAAAACGGCACGCCGATATTGATCCTCATTTTAGTTCTCCTTTTTTGTCCCAAAGTCTGCTTGCCATGGTCTATAATGTTTGAACGAAACAAGTACAGCATGCTGCTAAACGTTACGCACTACGCAGTTGTCCACGTCTGTCGCCATGGTTACGTCATGGCTACGGCAGTACGAGCGGAAACCGAGGATAGCGCGGATATTGCGTCATTGACATGCAACATTTTTTTCCTGGATGGACAATTATTTAAAATTGGAATTTTTCTGAAATAAATTTTTTTATTGATTGATTGATATCTTTATTTTGAACATGTAAATACAGAAAGAAAAAGAGAAAATAATAATGGTAAAAAAAAAAACTAAAAAAAAAATAAAAAAAAACCAGATGAACAACAAAATAAAACTCCATACTTTCCATACTTTCCCATACTTAAAAAAAACAACAACCTCTATTTACATGTACTAAAAGGAGTAGGAAGAAGTAAAACTTGAAAAATCTTTGGAGACTTTTGGGATATTGTAAGTACACAACTGAAGGAAATATATCACACTGTGCAAGTGATTTTTGGATATTTTATTACAGAATTCTTACATATTGTACCTTTAATGATATCTGTTTTTATTATTATTGTTCATTAGTTAGATTTACTAGTAAATAACTTAAAATGTATCATGGGCACATCACGATTTTTTGCATTGCATCTTTCAAGCATTGCATCTCTGTTTTCACTTTACTTAAAGACATCAATGATGCATTTGTAGAGGTTAGTAACTATTATCACTCACAATAAGTATTTATAAGAACACAACACGGCTATTAATAACAGTATATTCACTTATTTGACATAAATAAATCTGAATTACTAAAAAGTCATTGTAACTATAATATAATAACATTATAGCAATGCAGGCCGCATCTTCATAAATACATTCATGGAACCATACGACTATATTAATACTTATAAATCAGTGTAAAATGGATTATGAGCATGCGCATTGAAAAAGCAAATGCATGACTTATAA
Source organism: Gila orcuttii (assembly GCA_026230005.1). NCBI lineage: Eukaryota > Metazoa > Chordata > Actinopteri > Cypriniformes > Leuciscidae > Gila > Gila orcuttii. Next base: position 50,320,314 of record JAPDVR010000009.1, on the reverse strand, counting down.
TTAATTATAAAAATAATATAAATGTAAGTATAACTGTTCTTATAATGCAGTATAGGTCTTAATGAGTCTTTATAAATATATTTATAGAATAGTAATACTGACTGATAAATAAGTATAAATGGAGCTATAATTCATTATAAGCATGGGCTTCATAGAAAGTGTTGCCCAAGTTTCTGTTTTCCAGCAGATCATGGCCCAGAGTTTGTCTGTGTTTCTCTGCGAGTTTTTATCGTGATGATTTATGATTCTGCAGTGAGTCGTTTCCTCTCAGATCCTGAGCAGAAATACTTCAGTGGATTTATATCTCAGCGTTTTCCAGATGAGCTTCTGCAAACACTCCATCTGTTTATTTTGTCTCGGTGTCTTTTGTCTTTTTGTGTATATGTGCAGTTTTTAAAGTGAATGCTGTGACGGTGTGTGTTTGAAGGCCAACCGGGCGTTTGCATCACTGTAGGATAATAGGATTTTCCATTTTCCTTTCACGGATTATTGCAGAAACTACACAAGTTTATGATTCTTACACGTTTGTTGATCATCTTCACAACTTGTGAAGCCTGAATACAATCAGCAGCAGCAGAAGCTGAACATAGAGCCGCATCATCACTGTCATATGACCTCAACATCATCACTGTCACATGACCTCAACATCATCACTAAAAACACTTGGTATTGGCACCATGGAGGGGACAGCAACCAATCAGCTTGTGCTAGGTAGATAACAACATGATTGCTACCAATCAGTTAAAGACCTATCAGCCTGCACCATTAAGAGTTTCATGCCAGAGCTATGTAAATATATATATATATATATATATGTATGTGTGTGTGTGTGTGTTTATACTGCAGGTTATTTCAGTGCCGTTAGAACTAAAAAAGAGAAACACTGCTTGCGTGTGTGTTTGTTTACCAGACTATGTATTTTCATCTGTAAGAACACAGCAAGGTCACTTTTAGCCTCAAGTACACACACCCACACACACACACAGGTCGTCCATTATCCCAGTCAAAAGATGTTTTCTCAGATTTGTTTTTGTCCCCAGTGATGAATATCAGTCTTTAGACATATGCAGTTTGTGTGTGTGTGTGTGTGTGTGTGTGTGTGTGTGTGTGTGTGTGTGTGTGTGTGTGTGTGTGTGTGTGTGTGTGTGTGTGTGTGTGTGTGCACTTCTAATTACCTTAAAAGCTAAAAAGCTAGAAGTGAATGAAGATAGTAATGACCTTACACACACACACACACACACACACACACACACACACACACACACACACACACACACACACACACACTGGTGTTTGTCCTTGAAATCTTTTTTGGGCTATAATAATGTTTTTGTAAAATGTATGATGTCTGTCTTTTTGTGTAGGATACAGAAGAACCGTGTGTGTGTGTGTGTGTGTGTGTGTGTGTGTGTGTGTGTGTGTGTGTGTGTGCGCATGTGAATGTGTGTGTGTGTGTGCACGCATGTGAGTTTGTGTGTGTGTGCGCATGTTTGTGTGTGTGCGCATGTGTGTGCACGCATGTGAGTGTGTGTGTGTGCGCATGTGAGTTTGTGTGTGCACGCACACCTGTACAAAAGCACCACAAAAATGCTTCCGTTGCCATAGTAATGAAAAGGCATGGAAAGAAAAAGTTTTTTTAACCACCCACACACACTGATGATCTCTCTCTCTTTCTCTCTCTCTCTCTCTCTCTCTCTCTCTCTCTCTCTCTCTCTCTCTCTCTCTCTCTCTCTCTCTCTTTCTCTCTCTCTCTCTCTCTCTCTCTCCTCTCTCTCTCTCTCTCTCTCTCTCTCTCTCTCTCTCTCTCTCTCTCTCTCTCTCTCTCTCTCTCTCTCTCTCTCTCTCTCTCTCTCTCTCTCTCTCTCTCTCAATTTTTCAAGTGTACTTTATTGGCATGTCTAAAAAAAACTGTACATGTGTTCTGCAGTGGCTGCGAGGCTGCATTCAAAATGTGTGCAATAACATTAGTGCAAATGTCAGGTGCAAAAAATACTTGCAAAATTAAATCAAGTGAAATAAAAGATTAATATAGAAAAATAAAAATACCAGTGTAAAATATGAACAAATACTGGTTTGTTTGCTCAGCTCTTGGTATTGCAGGGCTTTATGATGTTATGAGTGAGAATCACTGAGTTTAGATGCTTCCAGATATTGATTCTGCCTTTAAAAATCAGGGAATATTTGCCTAATTCTGTCCTGAGTTATATCTTATTTGTGTTATTTGTTGTGTGTTGATGTTCTTGTAGGAGGTTTTACACCGTTCTGCATGCAAGGCTCTCAATTAGATGTTTTTCCCGTTTGGTGAATTCTTGATTTCGGATTTGGATCCCACACTTCTCTTGCATACCGACATGGATTCTAATATTTTCAGCCAAATTTGAGTGGAATATCCCTATATGAATTGTTGCTTTCAAAAATTATGTAAAATAATCCCTAGTGCCAGATTGAGTCAAATGCTTTTTGAAAGACAATAAAGCATGCATATATTTTAATATAACATTTTTTTTTAAATTTAAGGATGTAGATGTTTTCAACACTGATAATAATCATAAATGTTTCTTGAGCATCAAATCATCATATTATAGTGATTTCTGAAGGATCATGTGACACTGAAGACTGGAGTAATGATGCTGAAAATTCAGCTTTGATCACAGGAATAAATTACACTTTACTATATATTCACATAGAAAACAGATGATTTACATTGGAATAATATGTTTTTACTGTATGTTTGATTGAATAAATGTAGCTTTGGTGAGCAGAAGAGACTCTTTGTATCTGTTTTTCTGTCCGTCAGAGTTTTCTGATTCTGATTGTCTCGTCTTTTGTCTCTCTCTTCCGTTCACATTCTCTTCACGTCTGCTCTCTCATTTATCAGAGATTGAATTCTGCCCCGTCATTCCAGAACAATTTAGATACGCTGTTAAACTTAATTGAAATATCCTTTCTCTGTCTCCCCATGCTGTCTGCCTGTCTCTCTCTCTCTCTCTCTCTCTCTCTCTCTCTCTCTCTCTCTCTCTTTCTCTCTCTCCCTCTATTTTTTCACTCCTTTAACAACGCACATATCTCTCAGAATTCTCAGAGAAATCTACTTTATAAAATCCAATTATTTATTGTTTCTGTGAGTGTTTTTGTCTGTTCTGCTGTCAGGATCTGTCGTTTTCTCGCTCGTTTCATTAATTAGTGTTTGTTCTGTGTTCTCTAACGAGAGACGAAGGTCCTGTCACACACACACGTCATGTCTTTCATCGCTATGGCAACTACACATTACATTCCCGCCTCGAAACGCTATTTTCACACCAGTGCAAATACACAAACTTATGGAGGGTTTCATTAGTTCGTTTTCTTTCTATTATGCACTGCATGAATCTGAAGTTAAACACACACACACACGCATACTCACACACACACTCACGCACACAATCACATGCATACTCACGCACACACATACTCACGCACACACACACACACACAGACACACACACACACACACACACACACACACACACACACACACACATTAGAATGTTTGTAACATCAGACACAGGGTGACAGATGAAGAGAGACAGGTGTGTTTGTGTGTGTAATGGAAGTGTAAATCTGTCTTGTGCGTTTTTTTAAATGATGGCACACACACAAGTGTATATGTACATTTTAAATGAAAGCAAATGTCAGTCTATGACCTTTCTGTGAGTATGATCTTTTTAAACTGTACTCTGTGTGATTGTGTGAGTTTCTGATGAAGAGAGACAGATGGAGAAATGCTTCTGTGCTTTTTAATCTCTGTGGTTCTTGCTGATTTTAATCCACAATTGGTTTCAGTTAAAGTCTCTGGCTTTAATTCAAATTGTAATATTAGTTTGTCTTTATACTGGTGTGTTTATCATCTCTTAGAGTCTTTATCTCGGTCTGTGTGTCCTTTAAACTAAAGAATATAGATTACAGTTACAGTACTTATACGGTATTATTTATTGTTTCAAAGTGAGTTTCTGATTTCCATGTCCTTTGTTGTGCAGGTTTGCTTTAAGTTGAAGTTTAAGCTTTATTTGTCCCGCACACAATAAGTCAGTGGCAAATTGTACATTGAAATACTTGTAGTGAGACATATATCAGATATGAAGGGAAGAGTGAAAAGAGATAATAAATAAGGAGAGAAATAATATTTATAATATAATATTTAATATAATAACATTTACCTCATTTTTTTATCATTTGTTTTATGTCACCAGAAGTCCATGTGTACGTTAATGCCGTCAGTAGTGTGACTGTAGTTTATCATGTCAGTAGTGTGACTGTAGTGTGACTGTAGTTTATCATGTCAGTAGTGCAGCTGTAGTTTATCATGTCAGTAGTGTGACTGTAGTTTATCATGTTAGTAGTGCAGCTGTAGTTTATCATGTCAGTAGTGTGACTGTAGTTTATCATGTCAGTAGTGTGACTGTAGTTTATCATGTCAGTAGTGCGACTGTAGTGTGACTGTAGTTTATCATGTCAGTGGTGCGACTGTAGTTTATCATGTCAGTAGTGTGACTGTAGTTTATCATGTCAGTAGTGCAGCTGTAGTTTATCATGTCAGTAGTGTGACTAGTTTATCATGTCTGTAGTGTGACTGTAGTTTATCATGTCAGTAGTGCGACTGTAGTTGATCATGTCAGTAGTACAGCTGTAGTTTATCATGTCAGTAGTGCAGCTGTAGTTTATCATGTCAGTAGTGCAGCTGTAGTTTATCATGTTAGTAGTGCAGCTGTAGTTTATCATGTCAGTAGTGTGACTGTAGTTTATCATGTCAGTAGTGCGACTGTAGTTTATCATGTCAGTAGTGCAGCTGTAGTTGATCATGTCAGTAGTGCAGTTGTAGTTTATCATGTCAGTAGTGCAGCTGTAGTTTATCATGTCAGTAGTGTGACTAGTTTATCATGTCTGTAGTGTGACTGTAGTTTATCATGTCAGTAGTGCGACTGTAGTTGATCATGTCAGTAGTGCAGCTGTAGTTTATCATGTCAGTAGTGCAGCTGTAGTTTATCATGTCAGTAGTGCAGCTGTAGTTTATCATGTTAGTAGTGCAGCTGTAGTTTATCATGTCAGTAGTGTGACTGTAGTTTATCATGTCAGTAGTGCGACTGTAGTTTATCATGTCAGTAGTGCAGCTGTAGTTGATCATGTCAGTAGTGCAGTTGTAGTTTATCATGTCAGTAGTGCAGCTGTAGTTTATCATGTCAGTAGTGCAGCTGTAGTTTATCATGTCAGTAGTGTGACTGTAGTTTATCATGTCAGTAGTGCGACTGTAGTTTATCATGTCAGTAGTGTGACTGTAGTTTATCATGTCAGTAGTGCAGCTGTAGTTTATCATGTCAGTAGTGTGACTGTAGTTTATCATGTCAGTAGTGCGACTGTAGTTTATCATGTCAGTAGTGCAGCTGTAGTTTATCATGTCAGTAGTGTGACTAGTTTATCATGTCAGTAGTGTGACTGTAGTTTATCATGTCAGTAGTGCAGCTGTAGTTTATCATGTCAGTAGTGTGACTGTAGTTTATCATGTTAGTAGTGCAGCTGTAGTTTATCATGTCAGTAGTGTGACTGTAGTTTATCATGTCAGTAGTGCGACTGTAGTTTATCATGTCAGTAGTGTGACTGTAGTTTATCATGTCAGTAGTGCAGCTGTAGTTTATCATGTCAGTAGTGTGACTGTAGTTTATCATGTCAGTAGTGTGACTGTAGTTTATCATGTTAGTAGTGCAGCTGTAGTTTATCATGTCAGTAGTGTGACTGTAGTTTATCATGTCAGTAGTGTGACTGTAGTTAATCATGTCAGTAGTGTGACTGTAGTGTGACTTTAGTTTATCATGTCAGTAGTGCAGCTGTAGTTTATCATGTCAGTAGTGTGACTGTAGTTTATCATGTTAGTAGTGCAGCTGTAGTTTATCATGTCAGTAGTGTGACTGTAGTTTATCATGTCAGTAGTGTGACTGTAGTTTATCATGTCAGTAGTGCAGCTGTAGTTTATCATGTCAGTAGTCTGATTAGTTTATCATGTCAGTAGTGCAGCTTAAGTTTATCATGTCAGTAGTGTGACTGTAGTTTATCATGTCAGTAGTGCAGCTGTAGTTTATTATGTCAGTAGTGTGACTAGTTTATCATGTCAGTAGTGTGACTGTAGTTTATCATGTCAGTAGTGCAGCTGTAGTTTATCATGTCAGTATTGTGACTGTAGTTTATCATGTCAGTAGTGCAGCTGTAGTTTATCATGTCAGCAGTGTGACTGTAGTTTATCATGTCAGTAGTGTGACTGTAGTTTATCATGTCAGTAGTGTGACTGTAGTTTATCATGTCAGTAGTGTGACTGTAGTTTATCATGTCAGTTGTGCAGCTGTAGTTTATCATGTCAGTAGTGTGACTAGTTTATCATGTCAGTAGTGTGACTGTAGTTTATCATGTCAGTAGTGCAGCTGCAGTTTATCATGTCAGTAGTGTGACTGTAGTTTATCATGTCAGTAGTGCAGCTGTAGTTTATCATGTCAGTAGTGCGACTGTAGTTTGTCATGTCAGTAGTGTGACTGTAGTTTATCATGTCTGTAGTGTGACTGTAGTTTATCATGTCAGTAGTGCAGCTGTAGCTTATCATGTCAGTAGTGCGACTGTAGATTATCATGTCAGTAGTGTGACTGTACTTTATCATGTCAGTAGTGTGACTGTAGATTATCATGTCATTAGTGCAGTTGTAGTTTATCATGTCAGTAGTGTGACTGTAGCTTATCATTTCAGTAGTGTGACTGTAGTTTATCATGTCAGTAGTGTGACTGTAGTTTATCATGTCAGTAGTGTGACTAGTTTATCATGTCAGTAGTGCAGCTTAAGTTTATCATGTCAGTAGTGTGACTAGTTTATCATGTCAATAGTGCGGTTGTAGTTTATCATGTCAGTAGTGTGACTGTAGTTTATCATGTCAGTAGTGCATCTGTAGTTTATTATGTCAGTAGTGTGACTGTAGTTTATCATGTCAGTAGTGCAGCTGTAGTTTATCATGTCAGTAGTGCGACTGTAGATTATCATGTCAGTAGTGTGACTGTAGTTTATCATGTCAGTAGTGCGACTGTAGTTCATCATGTCATTAGTGCAGCTGTAGTTGATCATGTCAGTAGTGCAGCTGTAGTTTATCATATCAGTGGTGCGACTGTAGTTTATCATGTCAGTAGTGTGACTGTAGTTTATCATGTCAGTAGTGTGACTGTAGTTCATAATGTCAGTAGTGTGACTGTAGTGTGACTGTAGTTTATCATGTCAATAGTGCGGCTGTAATTTATCATGTCAGTAGTTTGACTGTAGTTTATCATGTCAGTAGTGCAGCTGTAGTTTATGTCAGTAGTGTGACTGTAGTTTATCATGTCAGGTGTGTGGCTTTAGTTTATCATGTCAGTAGTGCGACTGTAGATTATCATGTCAGTAGTGTGACTGTAGTTTATCATGTCAGTAGTGTGACTGTAGTTCATCATGTCATTAGTGCGGCTGTAGTTGATCATGTCAGTAGTGTGACTGTAGTTTATCATGTCAGTAGTGTGTCTGTAGTTTATCATGTCAGTAGTGTAACTGTAGTTTATCATGTCAGTAGTGTGACTGTAGTTTATCATGTCAGTAGTGTGACTAGTTTATAATGTCAGTAGTGTGACTAGTTTATCATGTCAGTAGTGCAGCTGTAGTTTATTATGTCAGTAGTGTGACTTTAGTTTATCATGTCAGTAGTGTGACTGTAGTTTATCATGTCAGTAGTGTGACTAGTTTATCATGTCAGTAGTCCGACTGTAGTTTATCATGTCAGTAGTGTGACTGTAGTTTATCATGTCAGTAGTGTGACTGTAGTGTAGTTTATCATGTCAGTAGTGTGACTAGTTTATCATGTCAGTAGTGCAGCTATAGTTTATCATGTCAGTAGTGTGACTGTAGTGTAGTTTATCATGTCAGTAGTGTGACTAGTTTATCATGTCAGTAGTGCAGCTGTAGTTTATCATGTCAGTAGTGTGACTGTAGTTTATCATGTCAGTAGTGCAGCTGTAGTTTATTATGTCCGTAGTGTGACTAGATTATCATGTCCGTAGTGTGACTGTAGTTTGTCATGTCAATAGTGCAGCTGTAGTTTATCATGTCAGTAGTGCGACTGTAGTTTATCATGTCAGTAGTGTGGCTGTAATTTATCAGTCATGTCAGTAGTCAGGCTGTAAATGAATGACGTCTCTAGTGCAAGTGTAGTTTATCATGTCAGTAGTGCGAGTGTAGTTTATCATGTCAGTAGTCAGGCTGTAAGTGAATGACGTCTCTAGTGCAAGTGTAGTTTATCATGTCAGTAGTGCGAGTGTAGTTTATCATGTCAGTAGTCAGGCTGTAAGTGAATGATGTCTGTTGTGCGGCTGTAGTTTGGTCTGGCTGTATTCTACAGTGCATGTGTCTCCAGTGTTTCTATGGCGACTGGGGAGGCAGTGCTGTTGGAATAACAACCAGAACCTTTGAACACCGACCGGCCGCAGAGAACAACTTACAAACACCAACGTGGGTCAAACTACACCGTTAGAACAGAATAAATGCTGATGTATAAAACCAGTGAGAAAATCAGAGTCTGAACATATATGTGTCAAGTTAGTGATTGTTTTCATCATATTATTATATTATATATATATATATATATATATATATATATATTTTAAATATAATAAATAGCTCTTAAACAACTAAACTAAAGCTCTTGCAGTTGCAAAATGAAAATTTGAATATGTACCATGGATGTAAACGAGGCTTGTTTGCATGTATTATTCTCATCTGAATGTGTGGGTTGTGTAGGCACAAGAAACTGTGATTAGCACGCTCTCTCTCTCTCTCTCTCTCTCTCTCTCTCTCTCTCTCTCTCTCTCTTTCTCATTCTTCTCTGTTCGTTAGGGTATAAAAATACATGCTGTTGTCAGGTGTTTTATGATAAATGTTGCACATCATTGGAGCAGCTGTAAGTCACAGATTATAGACGTGAAATATGATTCTGATGAAAAGCATTTTAAGTTTCCAATGAGCAATTACACGTTCTTGTCTTTTTGCTTGGTCATTTTACAGGATAAAGGGAAAATACAGACTGTCCTGTGTGTGGTCACAGGTGTGATGTGATTGTCTGTGCTTGTTTTGTCTTTCCCTTGACATTTCTGTAATGTAAATGAGTTAGAAAGGTTAATGAACCCAGCTGGACTTAATAATGGACCACACACACACACACACACACACACACACACAAACACACACACACACACAAACACACACACACACACACACACACACACACACACACACACACACACACACACACACACACACCTATGGCACTGATATCCTCATATTTACACCTCTGCATTACACATCAAGTGCAAGACAAATGTTAAACAGCTTTGCTGGTTTTCTTCATCTCAGCGGTCGTAATCGTCCACTCACTGCTTTATTTGCATGTGTCTTGCAATTCCTTCTTCCACCTTTTCATCTTGTTGTCCGTTTCATCCTTTATTTCTCTCCTCCTCTGCCGGACTCCCCCTCACTCTCTCTCCGCAAACACTGTTAATCCTCCTCTTATGAAGGATTTCTGCAGCAGGGAATGTGGCAACCCTACGCCCTTTAATTGTGAGTGCTGTTCTCCGATCAGCTTCGTTTTCTGACCTGCTTCAACTGAATGGCCCCTTGAGTCTTGTGGAAATAATTTATTCTTAATAATTTTTCCAGCTTGGTGAAATTTTGCTGTTAAAGCCAGAACCATTACAATAGTGTAGATGGAAATGCTTGAGAAAACAGTCGTATTGTGTGTACTTAACATGTTCTTGTGTTACTGTGTCCTTCAGAGTTTCCTTCAGATGTCATTTAACTATGTGTCATTATTAGGGTTATTATAGTTAAATACAAACTAAAAACATAAAATATATTACCTGAAATACCAAAAAATATAAATAAAAAACGTATTTATTTTATTTCAGCTAGTTGCATACGAATGTTTTCTCAGTTTCATTTGGTTTAACTTGATGTGCTAAATTGACTAAAACAAAAAATAAAATGAATAAAAAACTATGTAACAAATATCTGAATAAAAATGACACACAATTAGTAAAACTTTTACTAAAATGAAATGAAAATGAAAATTATAAAATACAAAAAATATTTTTAAATTTAGTTTGTATATTTATTTTTATATTTAATATTTAATTAGCCTTGTACTTTTGTGTTTTGTTTATTCATTTGAGATGTAGCATTGTACTGTTTGTTTAATATTTATTTTACATATTTATATTGTTATAGTATAATAATAAAATATTTTATAGTAAGATTGTACATTCATATTTATTTTCAGTATTGTATTACTTATGGTTTTGTGTTATGTTTTTGGTTGTTCCCTGTCTTGTGTTGTACAATTAGCAATAAAAAATAAACAATTATAAAAAAATCTTCGAGGTCAAAATGGATGAAACAAAAAATGGTACTACTAAATTGCATGTAGTATAATATTATACTATAAGTTTTTTTTACATTTTGTTTGTACATTTTTAGCTTTAATTTTGTCTGATTTATTTAATATTTATTTATACATTTCGTATGATAATTAGCCTATATATGTAGAATAATAATAAGTGCATTGTCTAATAAAAGCATTCATTTTAAATTAAATTATTATGTCTTTTTGCAGCCTGATGACAGATGCAGATACAATGGGATGTTTATGGGACCCTCAGGCTTTCAGTATCTTATGAGTTTCATATTAAATTTAGAGTGAATCATGTTTTAATAACGTCTCATTGACAAAGTGCTCGCTAAGAAAGAGAGTTAAAAATGAGACCAGCAAAGCAGAAAGAACGAGAGGCAATGTTTCTCACATCTCTCATGTTGTGCTTCAGAAATAGAAAAATAAGAAGTGAAAACCTTCAACCAAACCCAGATCCCAGAGACTGACAGTAAATCCTGACGGTGACCTTCATCTTCCATCGCTCTGATTCACTGCTCGCGTTCATTTATCATCCGTGAGGCACGGCATGTTTAATATGCTCAAATTAATCAGACCAATCAGAAAAGCTCGAACCGGTTCACAAACATCATCTCATCAGAATCTACACAAGTGAAAATTCTCTTTCTGTTTTTAAAGTTAATTACAAACGTTTGAACAGTAACTCATCGTGTTTTGTCGTTCAGGCCGAAACATTCACAGTTTGATGCATGAGCGTAATATCTATGCTAATTTAATGTACATACATTTTATCATGTATGTGGAAATTGGAATTCAGTTTCATAATTTATTAATTCCCATTATGCACGATAAGCATTTCAAACAGGTGTAGTAAAAATTTATTTTTCTTTCTTAGAAATTGCATTATAAAGATATTAATTCTCTGATATATTGCATCCAGGACCTTCTGTTTTATTTCACATTGCATATAAAATTTGTTTTAAAGGTGAAACTATAAATAAAAGATGAAGTATTATAATATAGAGATATATATTCAAATACTCTAGTATTCTGTTTATAAGGTGTTTAATATAATATATTGGCTATACAACTATATATAATAAGTATATTATAAGACATTTGAACACATCATGGACACTTGTATTATATTGACATGTTTCTTGTAAAGTGTTGGACTTCTCTCTGTCTCTTTAGCTGATATTTTAAGCGTCATGATTTATGAAACACTGCAGTATTTAAATGTTAAAGGTCTCATTGTGCCCCTGGTTTTATTCTTTTGGTTAATTTGAAATGGTAAAATAACCACTTGACCTCGGTCCCAGATGACTTGTGGGTAATAAAGCTCTGAGACCACACACTGAGATCAGTGTCATCTTAAACTCTTTTTAAAGTTTTCTTAAATTGTTTTATTTAAAAAATGAGAGGCATTATCTAACTAAATATCCACTCATTTCCTGAAGATAAATCTGAACATTGGATAAAGTCAAGTTTTTTTTTATTGTTGACATATTAGAGATTTTTATTATATTTTATTATAGGTTTTTACTGAGGGGATTTTGGATATATCTTTTTATCACTCTAAAAATCTGAAAATACTGTCAGTAGACAGAAAAAAAAATATTTCACCATGTTTTTAGGATTAAAATGTTATAAAAATCAGGGGAATGATGTTATGAACAAACCCCTCTGTAAAATCCTTCAGAATATAGATATGAATAAAACTGTAAATTTAGGTGTATATAAGTGCTGCTGAAGTGGAGGACAAAACTCATTTTTGAGAACATCTAATCTGCTAGAAGTTATTCAACGTCTTAAGCCATCTTACTGTTCACTTGATGTTATCCCACCACGTTTGTTAATTCAGGTCTGGGATGAGGTGGGGTCTACGTAGAAGGTGTGGTCCCATCTTAATTTAAGCATGCTTTGGTGCCGCCTCTTTTGAAAAAAACAAGTTTAGACCCATCAGCATTAATTAATTACCGACCAATTTCTAAACTGCCCTTTCTGGCTAAGTTATTGGAGAAGGTTGTTCGTAATCAACTCTCAGCTTTTTTATATATATATTTGATATATATATATACATTCATTTTAGGTCTCAACACAGCACTGAAACTGCCCTTCTCAAAGTGACAAATGATCTGTTGCTGTCTGTAGACTCTGGGAATTGTGCGGTTTTAGTGCTTCTTGACTTTAGTGCGGCTTTTGACACTGGATCATGGAGTCCTTCTTGACCGTTTGAAGGAGTAAGGGTTGGATTAGGGGGCTTGCTTTTAAGTGGTTCTCCTCCTATTTCTATGGAAGATCCTTTGCAGTGGAGCTTGGAAGCTCTATTTTGTCTTCTCAGCCTATTTCCTCAGGGGTTCCTCAAGGTTCATGTCTTGGTCCTTTTTTATTTTCCCTATATATGCTCCCTCTGGGATTAATCTGCCAAAAATATAATGTGTCTTACCATTCTTATGAGGAAGATGGCGCCGGTGTATGTGGCATGCCGTCTGACGTCTCTGCTTCTCTGTGCTATATGTGTGTTTTTATCTGTATCAAACTGCTACTCGCTTCTGGTCTATGATCGCTAGTTACTTCTGGATATTACGAGACTCTTTTGTGGCCACATTTAACCCAGAGTCAAAAAGCTCTGTGGCTGGATCACAATCCTGCTCTCCAAACTCTACCTGGGATATTCCAGAATATCTGCACAGTTGGCCTAATGGGGTTCCCCGCAAAAAGCGCCGCAGGAGACGCGGCAAGCGCGGAGGGGTTGCTGTCAAACTGAAAATGACGCTACTCGCCGGCCGCGCGTCCAGTTTCGTCTCCATGACGACGTGGAATCTAGGCGTGGGCCAATGTGCTGGTTGGCGTTTGATCGATCCACCTGTTCGCTGGCTTCGGACCATTCTCCCGGATTCTACTTCGACGATCCCCTGCTACCCTACTATCCGTGTTCGTCGTGGTGGAGCTACTCTAGAGAATCTTCGTTTTTTGAATAGAGTCCTCTCTCCCGCGATCTCTGACTCGGTATCACCTTCCAGGATGGCTCTGATTAATGCTCGGTCGCTAGTCAATAAGACGTTCATTTTAAGTGACTTTTTCACTACCCACGCACTGGATTTTATGTGCATCACAGAAACTTGGATGAAGGTTGGTGATTTCAGTCCTTTTGCTGAGTTGATTCCGGAAGGCTGCACATTTTTTAACTCGCCCTGCTCTCCTTGGTCGCTCCCAAAACAGATTCCAATTATTTACAAAAATCAGTTTCTGCTCATCGCACCATGACAATAACCATTCATTTACCGCGAATAATCTACTGAACTTTTCATGCCCTCGTCGGTACGTAGGAAGCGGTCCAGACACAATAATCGATGTTTCAGGCGATGTGCTGCGTACCGTATCGATAAGGCTCCTGAAGTCTTTCTTCAGAACCTCCGTCTGTCGCAGCCTAATGTCGTTAGCTCCCGCGTGCAGCACAACAGCTCCAACGCGCTCGTCACCGTTCAAGATCTCAGTTACCCGCGCAGTGATATCGAGAACACGAGCACCAGGAAAGCAGTGACTGTGCACCTTACTTTTACCTAACGTAGCGTGGACGTGTCGGACGGTGGAATCGCCGATGATCACAGCATCGCGTTTCGCGAAGAGGGGAGAAGCGGTTCTGAGTGGAGATGAAAACCGGGAGGGGCGAAAAGATTCTTGTCCTGGCTCGCGGCTTCCGTGGAACCACCCAGGCTTCGTGGTGGTGTGTTGGAGCCGGAGTGAATGAAATCATGGCTGATCGTGACCTGGACGCTCGGGACCAATGCTGAGAAACGCACGGAGTAGACGAGGTCAGCGTCAGCGGGTTACTAATGTTAATCACTGATCCGTGTGCATCAGCGCGTGATGTTCTAACAAATAGAAGTTTCTCTGTTAAACTGGGTAATTTTTCTTCCTCACCAGCCCAACTCTCCTGTGGAGTGCCGCAGGGGTCTATTCTCGCACCCATTCTTTTTTCCATATATTTACATCCTCTGGGCTCCATTTTCAGAAAGCATGGCGTATCATTTCACTGCTATGCAGATGATACACACATTTATTTCCCAAGCTGAGGTCTCTCAGCTCAGCTTGTCTCTCTAGAAGGTCACGGATCTGCTTTTCTACAGCTTCTAATTCAGACTGCACCGCGAGCAATTCAGATTTGTTCTCATCTGCACCAAAAAGTAGATAACACACACCTGATATATTCGCCATTTTAACAGATGGACAGTAAGTTAGCAATGATGCAACCAGTGATGCTATTAATATTTATATTAATTTATGACTCAAGTCTTGGGTAAAAACCGTCTTTGTAGTGGTATGGGTGTAATGTAGACGCACGATAGACTGGAAAACAAACAAACTCACAGCAGGCAACGAGGCTGACAAAAGCAGTCGATCGCAGGGCGAACAGCAGTGAAGCGGTGTCTCGCTCTACGACCAACAACCAATGTTCAAACCGTATTTGCGGTTCCAGCCGTATAATGGCTTGAGACGCGTCTGGCCAACAGTCCGAGTTGTAATTATGAGTTAAATGATGGTTCAGAACAGAATAAAGAGAGAAATACGGAAAAACAGAAGGAAATACGAAGCTAATACGAGGCTTAGACAGCCACGACGCAAACAAACTCACAGCTCACAGCAGGCAGCGAGGCGGACAAAAGCAATCGAGCAATCGAGCAAATGATTGTTGGCTCCCATCACAAACCGACTGCAGATGTGTTTCTTTAGCAGGACTATTGAGCACAGGGACTATCCCTGATATACTAAAACAAGTTACTGTTACACCTTTGCTCAAGAAACCTTCACTCGATGTTAGGGATTTTAATAATTTTCGACCTATTTCTACCCTTCCTTTTATTACAAAAGCATTGGAGAAAACGGTTCTCAATCAACTCCAAACTCATCTTAGCGCAAATCAAATTCTTGAAACTTTCTAGTCTGGTTTTAAGCCTCTGCACAGCACAGAGTCTGCACTTATAAGGGTTTCTAATGATATACTGTTAGCAACCGATGCTGGTGACTCTGTGATCCTAATACTGTTAGACTTAACCTCGGCCTTTGATACAGTTGATCATAAAACTCTATTATCCCGACTAGAATACTCTGTGGGCATCCAGGGAACTGTCCTCAGCTGGTTTAGATCTTATCTAACAAATAGAAGTTTCTCTGTTAAACTGTGTAATTTTTCTTCCTCACCAGCCCAACTGTCCTGTGGAGTGCCGCAGGGGTCTATTCTCGCACCCATTCTTTTTTCCATGTATTTACTTCCTCTGGGCTCCATTTTCAGAAAGCATGGCGTATCATTTCACTGCTATGCAGATGATACACAAATTTATTTCCCTCTGAAATGCAACAAAGATACTGCTCTAAAATCTCTTTTTGCATGCATAGAGGAAGTAAAAATGTGGTTCCCTTACGAAGGGAACTCAACGATGCGTCGATCGACGCCATGGGAACGCCCCCAGCGTGACTGCGTCTGAAGCATCTATGTCAACTAGTCCAATGGAAAGAATGAGCGTCACGGGCGGGTGACGTCATGACCAGGAAATGATAAAAGCACATCCGGTGCAAACCGGCATTAGCTTCTGTTGCCTCAGCAAGCGATCTGTGTTATACTGTCTCTGTCTATTTATTGTTGTCTGTTGCAATTTATTCGGAAACGTTATGGCGAAACAAATGTACAAACAGTGTGTTCCTCCCTGCCCGCGTTATTTAACGGGTGGGGACACACACGAGCTTTGTGTCATTTGTTTGGGAGTGGAGCATGCGGTCTCAGCCTTCGAGGAGGCTGAGTGTCAACACTGTGAAATGCTACCGCTCCGCATGCTCCGCTCTCGCCTGTCACTCTTTGATGTAAAGAGTGGGCAGGCTCGCGATCCTCAGGGATCAGGACCCGCGTCTGCCGAGGCGGCGCGGAGAATGCATTCCTGGGGATCGCAGAAGGATCTTTCGGAGGGGTTGGAGACGGGTCCCTTGGCCTTTTCTCCTTCCTTACCCGGAAGATCCAGCGCTCTCCCCCCGGTGTCGGAAGCACGCTCTGCGGTTTCTTCCGCCCGGGGAGAGAGCACTCCATTACTTCAATGCTCTTCCTCCGAGGAGGTCGATGTTATGAGTATGGAGAGTGAAAGCACACACATGGGGGAAAAAGATTCACAATTTATTTCCCCAGCATATGATGAGCTGGTGGATGTTATGTCACGGGCTGTAGAAAAATTAAATATTGTATGGCCATCTGAGAATAAAAGCGCTCATCCTAAAAGTAAATTAGATGAGCGCTTTTTATCGTCCACGACATTATCTCCACCACGAGAGCTTCCCTTTTTTCCCGATCTCCACAATGAAATATCAAAATCGTGGAATAAACCGTACTCTTCACGACTTTTTAGCCCTCAAGTTAAAACTTAGATTCGAGAATAAGAGGGCTAAAAGAGTATGGTTATGAGGCGATGCCCCAGGCGGAACAGAATTTAGCTAGCTATCTTTCGCCTGGTCCCGCATCGTCCTTGAAAGCCTCGGCTTTGCCCACTAGACCGCTTAAAGCCACCTCGGTTTTAGTGGGCAAAGCTTATACGGCAGCAGGTCAAGCTGGAGCATGTCTGCATACAATGGCAGTGCTACAGGCGTATCAAGCTGACCTGCTGGGGGATCTGGATAGTAGTGAGGGAATTTCTCATGACGATATTCAAGAACTTCGTCGTGCTACCGATCTTTCTCTCAGGGCTACTAAGGAGACCGCCAGAGCAATTGGGCGGTCTATGGCAGCCTTGGTAGCTACTGAGAGACATTTATGGTTAAATCTGTCAGAGATTAAAGAAAAAGATCGAGCTTTTTTATTAGATGCTCCGCTTGAACCTTCTGGTCTCTTTGGTGACGCAGTCCACGCGGTCGTCGAGCGATTTCAGGAGTCTAAGAAGCAAGCTGACGCTTTTAAAAAGTTTATCCCTCGCCGTGTCCAGCCCCCTGGGGCTGCTGGGCGTGAGCAGCCCCAGCCGTCAAGCTCATCATATCATGTGCAACAGAAAGAGAGTGTTGCGTCTCGTGCACCTCCACGTAGACACTGGAGACAGACGCAACCCTCTCAGCCGAAGTCTTCTAAGTCGAAGCCGGATCTGAGGACCGTTCTTCAGGCGAAGAAGACTTCGGCTCAGAAAAAAAAAAGGTCCTGATGTTCATGCGTCAGGCCTGTGAGGACAGCCCCGACCGAAGTAGAGCGGTGTACACCTCATTATACGGTGCCCGTTCCATTTCGGGGTCCTCACGAGACCGTTCTGCCAACCCTGCCACCCTTGGTGCTTCAGGGCGCAGCGGTCTCCAGCGAGTCGCTGATGCTATGCTGTGGCACAGCATCGGTTCCGCGCCCTCTGAGGGGGGCGTTAGAGCAGCCAGTTCAGGTAGTTCCTGCCATGATGTTTCAGGCTCCAGAATTAGCTGTCTCAGTAACACCAGAGACCAGCCTCGAGAGGCTGGTTCCCTTAGTAAATTTTCTGGCAGCGTGGAAGCTTCTGCCGAATATTTCTCGTTGGGTCCTGCAGATTGTAGAAAAAGGATACAGAATCCAGTTTGGTTCTCGTCCTCCTCGTTACAACGGGGTGTTGCCCACAGTGGTGCATCCCGAGCAGGCTCTGGTAATGGAGCAAGAGGTAAAGGCCCTGTTAGCGAAAGAAGCTATAGAACAGGTGTACTCACCCAACCGAGAGTCGGGTTTTACAGCCGTTATTTCATTGTTCCAAAAAAGGATGGAGGGTTGCGTCCTATTTTAGATCTTCGTTTGTTAAATCGGTCAGTTCAGAAACTAAAGTTCAAAATGCTGACACTCAAACAGATCGTGACTCAAATCAGATCCGAGGACTGGTTTGTCACGATAGATCTGAAGGACGCCTACTTCCATATCTCCATCCTCCCTCAGCACAGGAAGTTCCTAAGGTTTTCTTTCGGGGGCAAAGAATACCAATATCGGGTTCTTCCGTTCGGTCTAGCTTTATCACCCCGCACGTTCACGAAATGCGTGGATGCAGCGTTAGCCCCTCTCAGGCTTCAGGGCATACGTATTCTGAACTACATCGACGACTGGCTGATTCTAGCGGAATCAGAGCAGTTGGCGGTTTGGCACCGAGGTGTCGTTCTCGCTCATATGCAGATGTTGGGGTTGAGGCTCAATGCCAAGAAGAGTGTGCTTTCTCCAGTACAGAGAACCACTTTCCTTGGTGTGGTATGGGATTCAGTGACAATGCGGGCCATCCTATCGCCCGTTCGTGTAGCTGCTATCCTGTCAGCCACAAAAGAGCTGAAGCTAGGCCAGTCACGCACTGTAAAACAGTTCGAGAAACTGTTGGGTCTTTTGGCAGCAGCGTCCAACGTGATACCTTTTGGCCTGCTGTACATGAGGCCTTTACAGTGGTGGCTCAGGACCAGAGGGTTCTCCCCGAGGGGAAACCCACTTCGTATGATCAAGGTCACGCGGCGTTGCCTTCGTGCCTTAGTTATATGGAGGGAGCACTGGTTCTTAACCCAAGGTCCGGTGTTGGGAGCTCTTTGCCATCGAGTTACTATCTCGACAGATGCTTCCCTCACCGGCTGGGGAGCGGTAATGGAAGGCCGCTCGGTTCAGGGTCTGTGGAAGAGTCATCATCTCTCGTGGCACATAAATTGCCTGGAGATGATGGCTGTCTTCAATGCGTTGAGGCAGTTCCTCCCAGACCTGAGGGGCCATCATGTGCTCGTACGAACAGACAACACATCAGTGGTCTCTTATCTGAACCGTCAGGGGGGCCTGCGTTCGCGTCCGCTTTGCAAACTGGCGCATCAGATCCTCCTGTGGTCTCTGGGGAAGGTACTCTCTCTGAGGGCAGTGTATATTCCTGGGGTCCAGAATATAGGAGCAGACATCCTGTCGAGGCAGGAGCTGAGGCCAGGGGACTGGAGACTCCACCCCGAGGTGGTGGAGAAAATCTGGGAGTTTTACGGCCAAGCACAAGTGGATCTGTTTGCGTCTCAGAATACGACGCACTGTCCTCTGTGGTTCTCCCTTACTCACCCAGCCCCTCTGGGGCTGGATGCTATGGTGCAGACGTGGCCGAGGCTACGTCTGTACGCCTTTCCCCCTGTTGCTCTGCTCCCAGGAGTTCTGGAGCGAGTCCGCCGGTATGGAATAAGCCTACTGCTAGTAGCACCACGCTGGCCAAGTCGGATCTGGTTTTCGGACCTGATCCATCTCCTAGATGGTCCTCCCTTCGAGATCCCGATCAGGAGAGACCTTCTGTCTCAGGCCGGGGGCACAATATTTCACCCTCGACCAGAGATTTGGAACCTGTGGGTTTGGCCTCTGAGGGGGCCCAACTCATAGAGAGTGGTCTTTCAGCCGAGGCTGCTGAGACCATTCTAAGCTCCAGAGCCCCAGCTACTAGGAAACTATATGCGCTTAAATGGAGAGTTTTCTCTTTATGGTGTTACCAACATCAGTGGGATCCAGTTAACTGTTCTGTGAACACAGTACTCGAGTTCCTGCAGGAGCGCTTTACATCAGGCCTATGTCCTTCCACGCTCAAAGTCTACGTGGCGGCCATTGCGGCTTACCACGCCCTGGTGGGGGGTACATCGTTGGGTCGAGACCCCCTGGTTACACGTTTCCTTCGTGGCACTTTAAGGCTGAGGCCTGCAACTCGCACTAGGGTGCCAGCTTGGGATCTTGCTATAGTACTAGAAGGCCTTTCTAGGGCTCCATTTTAGCCCTTAGATTCGGTTTCAGATAAGTTTCTTACCTTTAAGACTATCTTTCTGCTAGCTATTTCGTCCCTTAAGAGAGTTGGAGACCTTCAGGCCCTTTCGGTTTCCCCCACTTGCCTTGAGTTTGCACCGGGGATGGTCAAGGCATTCTTATATCCA
>JAPDVR010000009.1:50259955-50294955 GCA_026230005.1 Gila orcuttii | reverse complement strand
GATGATGATGATGATGATGATGATGGTTGTGATCATGGTTTGCTTTTGCTTTGGAAATCTGTTTCAGGTTGATGTTTTGGTTTCTAGTTGTTTCATTTGTTATGTTGAGTTTATTTTTTATTTTTATTTTTTTGTGGAGGGGGCAGGAAATATAAGATATTCTTCATCCTGCCTCCTTTTCATCATGGTTTTGTAAATTATATTTATGAGTATGATGAAACTACTCCAGGAAGCAATATCTGTTCAAATACATAATCTAATCTATATTTGCATATCTGATTTTATATTTTAAGTCAGAGTATCTGACACTGAATACGAGGATCTCAATTCAATTGAAAACATTCCTATAAATCTTTTAGAGTGAAATTGAAATTAATCTTTGAGTCAGTTCGTTTGACTCTGTTCAAATGAGTCAGTTCGTTTGAGTCTATTCGTTTGATTCTGTTCGCTTGTGTCATTTCATTTGACTCAGTTAGTTTGAGTCATTTCGTTTGAGTCTGTTCGTTTGAGTCTGTTCGTTTGAGTCTGTTCGTTTGAGTCTGTTCGTTTGAGTCTGTTCGTTTGAGTCAGTTCGTTTGAGTCTGTTCGTTTGAGTCTGTTCGTTTGAGTCAGTTTGTTTGAGTCTGTTCGTTTGAGTCAGTTCGTTTGAGTCTGTTCGTTTGAGTCTGTTTGTTTGAGTCTGTTCGTTTGAGTCTGTTCGTTTGAGTCTGTTCGTTTGAGTCTGTTCGTTTGAGTCTGTTCGTTTGAGTCAGTTTGTTTGAGTCAGTTTGTTTGAGTGTTTTTTTTTTGGAAAATATTGTGTTACATGAAAAGTTACAGTAATGTCCGTATGAATGTAAAAGTTGTTAATTTAAGTTCGTTAGTTGACTGAATCCCTCGATGTGTTCATTGCTAATTTGCTAAAAGCGTTTCTCGTTCTGTGTCTCGCTTTCGTCACTGGTTAATGGCTTCTCTTTATGGATTTCTCGGGTTAAGTGGATGTGCTAATGAACCGTGCTGACGAGGTCAGTGTGCTGGAGGTCAAAGGTCAAACCCCCTATCAGCTTCATAGAGAGATGAGCTCCAGAACCATCAAAGTGAGAAAGCGGGAAACGAGGGAGTGGAGAACGACAACATTAATTTCCTTAATGGTGTGACATTTCCAGAGGCTCGGGGTTAACTCATCATAGCTATATTTCCAGAGGATTCATTAACCTTTGACCTTTCAAATGCGGTGCAGACTGTTTAAGCGATTTATTTATCTGTGTGTCTGTGTTTTATTTTCCCAGGATGCATTGCTGCAGTTGGCCTCCATTGTTGATGTCAGCAGCCTTCAGACAACCATCAAAGATGTGCTCAGAGTCGTCCTGCCAAACGTGGTGCGGTAGCACACACACACACACACACACACTCGCGTGCACGCACACACACACACACTCGCGCGCACACACACACACACACGCACGCACACACACACACACACACGCACGCACATACACACAGACACACACACACAAACATACACACACCAACACACGCACACATACACACACACACGCGCACACACCAACACACACGCACACACACGCGCACACACACACACACACACACACACACACACACACACACACATGCGCACACACGCACACACACACGCACACACATACACACTCAGACACACACACACACACACACATACATACACACACACAAACACACGCACACATACACACACACACACACACACACGCACACACACCAACACACACACACATACACACCAACACACACACACATACACACCAACACACACACCAACACAAACACACACACACACTAACGCGCGCACACACACACACACACACAAATAAATATAAATAAATATATATATTAATAAATATATAAATATAAATATAAAAATATAAATATATATATTAATAAATATAAATTGTAAATGTCTTTACTGTCACTTTTGATCAATGTAATGTTCTTGTTGAATGAAAATATAAAAGTAGAAATTTTTAATAATTAATTTCTTTCACAAATTTTTTTTTTGCAAGATTAAAAAATGTAAATTTCACATTAAAAAGCTGAATACATGCAACATCTGAGAATCTGTTGTGTAAGATGATCTTCTCCGCTCCTCAAAACATAAGCCTTTATTACAGTTTTTTACAATCACTTTGTTACTATTTTCAGAACCTTGATGTCATTTTTCACAACTCTAGACACAAAACTCACAACCAATTATCAAAATGCACATTTTTCAAAACTCTAACCATTTTCTCAATTGTTTGGATACAATACACATAAAACTTAGATCATTTGTTCATTCAACAAAAATCACTTGTTCAATATGACACAACTTAACATCAAAGTACTACTATTTCAAAAGGCAATTCACACATTACATTTCAAATGAATGTCTATTCATTTCCTTACACTGATCTAACTATCAATTGATACAACTGCTCAAAATGATAAGTAACTGTTGCGTTACTCTTAATGCATAGTTGTATGGAAACAGACAAACAATCTTCCATGTTTACAGTAAATCATGAAAGTTTCAAGATAACGAGATTCATTGTCACCAATTAGCGTGGAGCATGAACCAATTAGACTACAATATCCATGGATGTAGCCTAATATTTTATATCATACTGTAATGCTTCATCAGACACTGTGTCTATGGTCCCAAATACTGTACCACCTTTTCAGACTATTTAAAGTATTGACAGTACTGCACTGTAGAGATGCAGGCCCTTGGAATTGCTTGTCCAATTCTGCCAACTCGTTACTGATGATTGAGGGCACATTGTGGAATGAGTATATAAAGAGTTGATTGGGATCCAATTGCAAGAGCATAGTGATATGTAACATGGAGCCAGCAGGTGATCCAGGTCACAATGGAGGTCAAGCAGTGGTGGGAGGAAGACGAGGAAGACGTGTTGGTCAAAGGAATGGTAGGGGACAGGCAGCCCTTCTGAGAGGTGGTCGTGGGCCTCGTTTGAGAGGTGTGGGGGAACGTGGTAGAGGACAGGCACCCCTTCTGAGAGGTGGTCGTGGGCCTCGTTTGAGAGGTGTGGGGGAACGTGGTAGAGGACAGGCACCCCTTCTGAGAGGTGGTCGTGGGCCTCGTTTGAGAGGTGTGGGGGAACGTGGTAGAGGACAAGGCCACGGACCAAGACAGCGGCAGCAACAGCATAGAGTGTCCAATGAAATTCGGGCAATAGTTGTAGACCATGTCATAAATCATGGCATGACAATGACTGAGGCGGCTACAATGATACAACCAAACCTGAGAAGGTCAACCGTGGCCTCAATAATCAGAACTTTCCGCAATGAGAACCGGTAA
Organism: Gila orcuttii; assembly: GCA_026230005.1. Classification (NCBI taxonomy): domain Eukaryota; kingdom Metazoa; phylum Chordata; class Actinopteri; order Cypriniformes; family Leuciscidae; genus Gila; species Gila orcuttii. Next base: position 50,291,621 of record JAPDVR010000009.1, on the reverse strand, counting down.
GTTATCAGCATGCACTAAACATTATGCTACTCTCAATTGTCAAATGACTGCATACCAATGTGTATCACAGAATAGGTGATGTGACCAAGTGTCTTCTTACTCTAATGTTCCCTGTAGAATTGTGACTAGGCCAAATAGTGGAGGCAGAGGGAAAATTCTAACTGACCAGCAAGAGCAGGCTGTGGTCGATTTGGTTCGGGCCAGAAATGATATTCGCCTTACAGAAATTCGCCAGCATATCTTGGACAATGAAGACATGTTCAACAATGTGGGATCCATAAGTTTGCCGACCATTGCACGCATACTGAAAAGGCACCAGGTATCTATAAAACAACTATACCATGTGCCTTTCGAAAGAAATGCAGACAGAGTGAAACAAATGAGGACTGAGTATGTTCAGGTAAGTTCAGTTTCAAGACGGCTGTTGTAAAAACATTCCCAAAAATTCTACATTGTACGGTAATCTCTAAATCTCTTTCCAAAATGTATTTTTAGAGGGTGATGGAGCTGGATGCTGATGACGACCATCACGAATTCATATATTTGGATGAGGCAGGTTTTAATCTGGCCAAGACAAGGAGGAGAGGTCGGAATTTCATTGGCCAGCGGGCAACCATCCAAGTACCTGGACAACGTGGGGCCAACATTACCATGTGTGCGGCTATATCAGAAGATGGTGTGGTGAGACGCAGACCTCATATTGGACCATATAATGCAGCTCTCCTTGTCACCTTTCTTGATGAGCTCGAACAGGTTTGTAGAGCTGAAGGTGTGACCTATGTCATTGTCTGGGACAATGTCAGGTTCCATCATGCTCATGTGGTGCAAGCATGGTTTCAGGCCCATGCACAATTTACCACCCTGTATTTACCCCCATACTCCCCCTTCCTTAACCCGATTGAGGAATTTTTCTCCGCATGGAGATGGAAGGTTCATGATAGGCACCCTCATGAACAAGTCACTCTTCTCCAGGCCATGGATGACGCCTGCAATGACATCACAGCAGACCAGTGTCAGGCCTGGATTCGCCATGCCCGAAGGTTTTTTCCAAGATGTTTGGCTAATGAAAACATCCATTGTGATGTAGATGAGAACCTGTGGCCAAATCCACAACACAGAGTTGATGACAATGTAGAAGTACAGTAATCACTGCTGTTTTATTTCTTACAGTGCAAGCAAGTTGAGGAACACTGCATTTGATGGTTTACAGTACTGTCTTTTCTTTTCTATTTCATTGCATTTGATGGTTTACAGTACTGTCTTTTCTTTTCTATTTCATAGCTAATTACTGTATTTTTGCTTTGATTAAAATAAACCAATGTTGTGATTGTACTGTAGTGTTTTGCATCAATATATTACAAACTTTGTTCAATGATTCCACTTTGTCTGTATTCTCTCTACTACTGCAGTACTTTACAGTAACAGAGGTATTTACTGTACATGTAGTACCATAATGAAACCTGTATCACCTATTTTGTTCTACAATAGTTAATGATTGTACGAACAATGACAGAGTGAAACTATCGGTTGCTTGTGTGTGGGTGATCTATAGTTGTGTTTCAATGGTATTTCACAGTAAATTTGTTTTTTGAACCAATGATTGTGCAAGTGCAAGATTTCTTTAAAGATGTGAATGCACAATGCAATGTTTTGAACATTAGACAACCTGTGTTACAAGTGATAACCGTTTTGAGTTTTGTGTCTAGAGTTTTGAAAAATGACATCAAGGTTCTGAAAATAGTAGCAAAGTGATTGTAAAAAACTGTAATAGTGTTTTTTTAAGTAAAGAAAACTGTATTTAAACTGTAAATTGTTTAAATTGTGGTTTTTACAGTCATTTTACGGTTTAACCCTTTAAACATCATTCATACAGTATAGATTTTATTTGTGCAAGTCAAAAGTCAAAAAGAGCTTAAAATGTGATTTCTGAAATACGAGCAGACAGGAAGCACATGATCATTGACAGTTATTGACAGTAAAGAAATCAGCAGATCAGATTTAGATGTTCAGTGTGTGTACGATGTGTGTTCAGTGTGTGTACGATGTGTGTTCTGTGTGTGTAGATGTTCGGTGTGTGTGTAGATGTTCAGTGTGTGTACGGTGTGTGTGTAGATGTTCAGTGTGTGTACGGTGTGTGTGTAGATGTTCAGTGTGTGTACGGTGTGTGTGTAGATGTTCAGTGTGTGTACGGTGTGTGTGTAGATGTTCAGTGTGTGTACGGTGTGTGTGTAGATGTTCAGTGTGTGTACGGTAGAGGTTTGGGCTCCGATCTTCTTCAGGATTCTGAGTGTCTTCTGAGAGAAAATAGATTCTCCTGTAGGGTTTATTGATGTTGCATTTGCAGCAGTCTCAGGAGTGCTTTTGCACACACACACACACACACACATACACACACACACACACTAACACAGTCATATCTGAGTGCTGTTTCTTTTATTGATTATTTTCTAACAGCAATACACACACTCAAGGATGCTTCAAACAGATGACAGCATTTCTCTCGCTCACTCACTCACTCACTCACTCACTCACTCACTCACTCACAGACAAACACACACACACACACACACACACACACTCATTTCATTCTGCAATTCTGTTTCATACTTATGGAAGCCCATTTCTGCCACATACAAAAATACAATCGTGCTCTGGTAAGACATGATTTATGACTAAATCATAATTATGAGATGAAAATTCAAAATCTTGACATTAAAAGTCATAATTACAAAATTGAAATTATGACAAAAGTAAAAAATTATGACTTAAACTTTTTTCATTATGAAATACTAAATTGATATATATATATATATATATATATATATATATATATATATATATATATATATATATATTAAATTGACATTTAAAAGTCACATTCTAAATTCTGACTAAAAACTATGACAAAAAGTCCAAATTAAGAGAAAAGATAAAATCTCATATGACAGTGACATCATTTCAAATTTGTATCTCATAATTATGATTTAGTATGTCATAATTTTACATTTTTATCAAATTTTGTTAGTATATCATCATTTCAACTTTTTTTATCTCATAGTTATGACAGTATGTCATCATTTTGACTTTTTAATCTCATAATTATGACAGTATCATAATTTCAAATTTATATCTCAGAATTATGATTTAGTATGTCATAATTTTACATTTTTATCAAATTTTGTTAGTATATCATCATTTCAACTTTTTATCTCATAGTCATACTCATAGTCATCTCTAGTTCTGACAGTCCTAATTTCAAATTTGTGTCTCACAATTATGATTTAATATTTCATAATTTCACATTTTTAATGACTTAAAACTTTTAACTTTTTAAAACATCCATGTTGATTGTACTTAAAAATTTAAGGCAGCAATTTTTTTTCTTTTTTTAACAGTGTTAGACTATTGTATTATTTCATGCATTTCCTGTGTGATTTGGCTTAGCAGCATTTTAAAAAGTCAAACTGGGAATGAATAGTGAGTCCATCAGTCCAGAAGAGCCGTATAATAGAGCATCACTTGAGCGGTTCGTGTAGCCAGAGGGGTTTAAAGCCCAATTATGTCCAAAACTTCCCCTGACATGTCTGACAAATTACCAGAAATCTGTCAGGAAAGCTGTTCTCCCACGGTTGAGGTTCGGCTGAGTCTCGTTAGGGCTTGACGACTCTCACTCTGCTCTTATTAACCTCACGCAGACCGGAGATTAAGGCTCTCGACTCGTGTGTGTGAATGCAGATAATCCAGATGTGTGTATGAATGCAATAATCCAGATGTGTGTGTGAATGCAGATAATCCAGATGTGTGTATGAATGTAGATAATCCAGGCGTGTTTATGAATGCTGATAATCCAGATGTGTGTATAAATGCAGATAATCCAGATGTGTGTATGAATGCAATAATCCAGATGTGTGTGTGAATGCAGATAATCCAGATGTGTGTGTGAATGTAGATAATCCAGGCGTGTTTATGAATGCAGATAATCCAGATGTGTGTATAAATGCAGATAATCCAGATGTGTGTATGAATGCAGTTAATCCAGATGTGTGTATGAATGCAGATAATCCAGATGTGTGTATGAATGCAGATAATCCAGATGTGTGTATGAATGCAATAATCCAGATGTGTGTATGATTGCAGATAATCCAGGCGTGTGTATGAATGCAATAATCCAGGCGTGTGTATGAATGCAATAATCCAGATGTGTGTATGAATGCAGATAATCCAGATGTGTGTATAAATGCAGATAATCCAGATGTGTGTATGAATGCAGTTAATCCAGATGTGTGTATGAATGCAGATAATCCAGATGTGTGTATGATTGCAGATAATCCAGGCGTGTGTATGAATGCAATAATCCAGGCGTGTGTATGAATGCAATAATCCAGGCGTGTGTATGAATGCAATAATCCAGGCGTGTGTATGAATGCAATAATCCAGGCGTGTGTATGAATGCAATAATCCAGGCGTGTGTATGAATGCAATAATCCAGATGTGTGTATGAATGCAGATAATCCAGGCTTGTGTGAACAGCATTATGATGGATCAGGACTGTAATTAATCAAGTGGCTCTTGTCTCTCTCTGTGTGTGTGTGTTTGCAGGAGTGTGTGTTCGTGTACCTGTTGGAGGCGGAGTCTCGGCTGCGCTGTGAAGATCCGCCCCATGAGGTGCCGATGGAGGGGAAGCTCAGGTAAGAGGCGGGGCTTCTGCTAATCACCTGTGGGTGCATGTGGTAATCTAGCGGTTTTATATATTATTATTTTTTATTTTTAATATGCAATTACAGCACTATATTTTACGTTGTCATTGGTTACAGAAAACTAGTTAAGGTTATATTGTTTTTGTTAATATTTTGAACTAATTTTTTTATTTTTTTCTAATTTAGTTGTCATTTTTGTTTTTAAATGGTGAAATAAAATGTTTATTCCAGTTAATGTTTTTATTTCAAATAATAAAAACTAAATCATACATCAAAATTATGATTTAGGATTAGGAAAATTATGAAAGGCAATATTATTTTTGAATAAAAGTCGAAATTATGAGAAAAAGTTAAAATTATGATTCAAAAAGTCAGAATTATGAAATACTAAATTGATATTTGAGATTAAAAAGTCAAACTTATGACTTAGACAGTTGATAGTATGACATTAAATTTAAATGATGCTTTAAAAGTCATAATTGTGACTTAAAATGACATAAAAGTTACAATTAAAACAGAAAGCAATAATTATGAGATAAAAAGTCGAAATTATGACGTCAATTTTGACTTTTTATGTCATAATTATGACTTATACGTAATTATATATAATATAATTGTTATAATTTAAACTATAATATTGTATAATGTGTATGTATATATATATATATAGTTTCTCGATACTATAATAACACTTTTATGAACACAAAAGACAAGATAGATAAAATATGTAAGTACAAAATACACAGCAAGTTTGGAAGTGCATTTGAGGATGATTTGTGTGTGTTCTTCATACGAGTTCACTGTCAGTTTCAGCTATTGTGTGTGTGCTTGCATGTGTGTGTGAATGTGAGTGTTTGTGTCTCTCTCTCTCTCTCTGTGTGTGTGTGTGTGTGTGTGTGTGTGTGTGTGTGTGTGTGTGTGTGACACTGGGTGTTTTGTGTCAGTGTTATATGGTTTGCTGGTTCTTCTGAAGACAGATGAAGAGATGTTCTGATGTTGCGGTAGATTTCTCTCTCACCCCTGATAAACACACTGATTCCTGTTGTGTGAGAAATGTCAGAATCGAGCGCTCGCCTTTTCTCTCTTCTCTCTGAATAATGACACTTGTCAATCACGTCTGACCTCTGACCTCTACTCCCGTACCTCGTAACATCGTAAAAGTTGAAGCAGTTTCTTGTCTTTGTGCGCTCAAATTCCTATGGAAGCTTGTTTCTGCCACGGAATATAAAAATAAAAATTGCAACTTTTTTTCTCACAATTGTAATTTTATATGTTAGCAATAGCATACTTCCTGTTTTCTCATAATTCTGGAAATTGAGTGCACTTCCATAATTTGGTCTTCGAGAGGCAGCCAATAGAAATGTATAATGGCATGTCGTGTCTTTCACGCATATGATTAATAGCAGCGAATTACTTTTCTGTTTTTCTGACCTCTCTATGGATCTTTTTCGTTCTGCTAATGGTTCTGATGTCAAGCTGTCAATCAAACCGACAGCCCCGCCCCCCTGAAGTGAGATCCGCCCACTTCTCCCCCTCTTTAATTAATTGGCCGCTTGCAGTGATTGACAGTTATATTCCTGGTTGCCTGGGGAAACCAGATCCGAGTGTCAGCCGGTTTGAAAGTGCTGAGCATTACATCATAGATTTATATATATATAGAGAGAGAGCTGTAACTTATTAAACCGAAATGGCCACGCAGTGACATTTCATGACAGTTCTGCTTAGAAAAACATCACATTTTCTATTGAGAATGTAAAAATTAAGTTATTTTTGTTGTTGCCTTCAGAGCTGCTCCCAGAAATGACACGCAGGAGCTTTAATAAAGCGAGACCAACACACACACTCACACTCATACTCACACACACACACACACACACGTTTACTTACTCTTCATAGACGTAATGGTTTTTATACTGTATATTCTCTTACATTAACTCGACCCCTAAACCTACCCATTACACACACACCTACCCATTACACACACACACACACACACACACACACACACACACACACACACACTAACCCGACCCCTAAACCTACCCATCACACAAAAAGCCTTTAATTACTTTACTTTTTAATCAGATTTACAAATGAGGATGTCCCTAAAGGAGGTTTTTGGAAATTTTGTCAGGTTTTGGTCACTTCTGGGTACAAATTTGGTACAAAATATAATTAAGTGAGGAAACACACACACACACACACACACACACACACACAGTCCTGCAGAGTGATTCTCAGTGATTCCCATCCAAACGCCGGGATTATCCGTGTGATCCGTCAGTCTTCAACACTTGAGCTTGCAGTCGCTGACACACACACACACATATGCACACACACACATATGCACACACACACACACACACACACACTGCAGTCGCTCTCTGACTCTATTCTCCGGCTCTCATGTGTAAATATGTGATGTTTGATGTTTCTAATGCGTGAGGAAGGTCGAGATCTACACACTAGTTTGACACGGACACGGTGTAATCTTCATTTTACGTGTGTGTTTATTCTAGAGCTGTATTTGAATCCCCGAACCGCATTATTAGACCGTTTTCTAAGGCTGCATGATATATTAAAACCATTTAATCATAATATATCATTTCTTCAGCGTCTCCGAGTGGCTCAATTCACAGTAAATGCTGAACAAACTCAGTCTCTGCAGATGTGTGTGTGGTTTATAACGTCCATCTGGGAACATTTCACAAGATTTGTAGGCAAGGCAAGTTTATTTATATAGCGCATTTCATACACAATGGTAATTCAAAGTGCTTTACATAGAAGAAATTAAAATAATCAAAAGAAATCTGAATAATTAAAACAGTAATAATTAAAACAATAATTGTAACGTAAATCGTTTATAAACCTCGGCCAACACACAAGAATACATCAGAATGTTTAATGATGGGAGTCGTTCTTGATCGCAAGTTCAAAATAAAACGTATCTAATTTAACATGTCCACATGTTCCGTAGCATTTCTATCGTAAAGATATTTTATCATAAAGACATCGGACAGATATTTTAAAGATTAAGTGACATTTTAATTAAATGTCGTTTAGCCGATAATAAACAAGGATTTGATCAGCTGTAACAAAAACAAGCACAGGCCGTTGGCATCTGTTATAATATTGTTTATTACATTATGTATTTTAACAGTGTTGATCAATAAAACCACATGATTACTTGCTTTTGATACTTTATTTATTATTATATTTGTATTTTAAGTAATTTTAAAGGCTATTGTTCACAGGGTGACAACTTAAAAAGTCTTAAAACGTCTTAAATAAAATTTCTGATTTTTAAGGTCTGAAAATGTCTTGAAATCTGAAATTTCCGATAAGGAGGTCTTAAATTTCATGTGGGACCTTAAATTTCTTGTCCGACTCGTCATGCGTTTTTTGGTGGGTTTTTTACCGCAATTTTAACAGCGCGCGAATGTGGTTGCAACCTCAACCTGCATCATTCCATAGGTGACGGACGAGTAAGTGATTGATGAACGCGTTGCGTTGATGGTTTGCCACACCAGCACTAGTGTGCTGTGCCGCTATGCTTCGCCACACCATTTTGTGTCGTGTCGCAGTGTTAATTTCGTTAATGAAAACTATGACGAAAAATGTTCGTTGACGACCTTTTCGATGAGAGACGATTCCCATGTCATTAAACGATAACTGTGACTACCAGTATATCAACACGTACAATATCGTTGACGAAAAAAGACGAGACTGAAGTGTTTAAAAAAATACAAACTTGACCAAAACCTCTTGTTTTTGTCGAATAAAGGAGACAACAACACATTACAGACTGTGTTTACGAGCGTTCATGCTTACGGTTGCCAGATTTAAATAATTGAAATCCCCAGTCAGAGCTTTTCTGTTAAAAGAACACGTTTTCTACCCGGTCTTGTCAATAGTATCTGGCAACCATGCTCGCGCGTGCGCTCTCTCTACATTGCTGAAGAAGCGCGGATGATCTGAAAACACAGACAAGTAAACTGGAGTTCAGTGCACCCGCGGCGCTACCATTGGGCCCGGGTGGGCCTGAGCCCACCCATTTTAGGTCCGGGCCCGCCCATTACGACAGTGAGTGTTTTTCATTCTAGCAGTTCATCCAATAAGCAGCCCGAGGAAAGCTCTGAGTGAAAGCTTCTCAACCAATCAGCGGCTTCTACCCCACGTGTGACTTAAAGGGATCGCACACCGGACGAGAAGCGCAGCGCCGCGTCTTCGAACACTTTATTCTCTATTAGTGGTGGAAATTTTTATTCTTTCCAGAGACTCGTTCATTTTTAGTTCGTTCACCAAAATGATTTGTTCAGATTCGTTCACTGATTCGTTCAGTTTTTTTTTTTTCCCATATTACACAAATACGTCAGCAGCAGGTGCGGCAAAATGTGTTGTTCAACTAACGTATTTACTTGTTACAAAATAAAAACTGATTTGACTTTATTAAAAATGGTGCCCCACTCATTAAATGGATAAAATAAGTCTAAATAAGCGATCAAAGTCTTTACACTCTTTTTATCTTTTAAATTACACTCTTTTTGGATGACCAAATCACAAGTGTTTTTTAATTTGTTTGCATACTAGGCAGGCTAGTTAACATTTTATTTGTTTGGTCAGAACGAGTTAAACGAGGAGTTATGTTCTGTATGTAAGATATGAATTGCGCGTGCACAGTACGGATACCTGCGCTTTGCATTCACTTTCTGCTGATTGATGAACTAGATTGACAGAATGGCCGACCTGGTACACGAACTGGATAGCAACCAGTTCGTTCAATTCGTTCACGAACGGGAGATCTCTCTCTCGTTCAGACTCAAAACAGTGCAATATGATATAATCTTTCATTCACGAACGAGATGTATGTAACAGTTCATTTGACTCGTTCAAACTCAAAGCAACTCAATAAAGGGCGTATTCGTTCACTAGATTCAACAAATCACATGCTCCGTCCTCGTATCATACTCGAAGGCTATTGGCTCGAGGTTTAGTCACTCTTTGTCTTTGACAGATGAAACGGTCCACAGAGCTACACGGTTCATTGAGCTGCGCATGCGCGCAATAGCGGCGCGCAGTGGTGGAGGGAGGAATTTCAGTGAACGAGAAATATGAGTCAATGAATAACGTGAACGAGAATGATTCGTTCACCTAAAAGATTCGTTCAAAAAGAACGATTCGTTCACGAACGTAACATCACTATTCTCTATGAGTGTACACACACCGGCGGCGCCATTCGGCGTCTGTCTGCGGCGCCCAAGCAACGGATCAGGACCTTGTTCAAAATCCTGCCGCGCCACAGAGCGCCATTTGTTTTATATTAAATTTAAATGTATTTGTTTCAAATCGTCTGACTTCACCCTGTGCTGCAATATACATTTAGTTTTATGTTAATTTACAGAAATCAGCTGCTTGAATGAAAATTGCTGATGTTATCGGATTTTCAGCTGATATTCTCAATCAATTAAGTTAATGAATTAATTGAGACTAATGACTTCTGACTAATCCCAACTTCTGACTAATCCCAACTGTGATACTCGTATATTTATATTTTTATTTTTATTCTTATAATTTGTAGTATTATGTTTCTTGTTGTATTTGTATCTGTATATGTCCACTGGAAGCCTCAGTACCAAAACAAATTCCTTGTGTGTGCAAGCACACTTGGTAATAAAGCTCTTTCTGATTCTGATTCTGATTCTGATTAACGGACGCTCAAGTGTTCAGACTGCAAAGTCAGCAACGATTGTATTTGATTGTACAGTACAATCATAACATAGTACAGACATTATCTTAATTCCATAATGTCCTTAAACATAACAGTATTGCTGGCCATAAACTGACAAAAGGGGGCGTCCAGTGTGCGCTGCGCTTCTTGTCCAGTGTGCGACCCCCCAGTTAGGCTAACGTTACTGCACTGAGCTGAGGACAGCGACACAAGAGCCACACAGGTAGGCTACTGAATCGCTGTCCTCAGTGCCGCAGAAAAGCGCTGAAACGGAGATGAAGGGGAACCCGTTTTTTTTCTTTTTTTTTTGCTTATTTTAACTGGCCCATCCAGTTTTCTGGAGGCCCACCTACAATCAAATTCCTGGCGCCGCTAGTGGTTCAGTGATCTTCATTTGAGATTTTCTACTTAAATTAATTAAAGTGTCATTCAGTTGGTCTTTATTCTGTCACGAGCCGTTTGTGCGACTAAATCTGCGATCAATACAGGCTGATATCCAGCAGTGTTTTTAATGTTGATCATATTATTGCTATTTTGCAATGAAAGCCACAGCAGAACTGCAGCACACAGCGGTGATTCGAGAACAAATCTGTGGCTTTGAACGAATTGTGAGATTCAATGATCCGTTCATAAATACAGCCACTTGCTTTGTTACTGAATGAATGAATGCCTCGATGACTCACTCATGAAGACAGTGACTTACCGCCACCTACTGGCGATTTTAATTTAATATTTAAAAGTATCACTTCGTTTTAACCATCATTGCATATTTATTGAACATTGTTTTATTTAAAGCATTATTTATTTTATAAAAGTATTTTATAAAGGTAAAAAATTAACTGGAAAAAATCGATTAAAATGGGCAGATATTGTCCCTTAATGGAAAAGGTGTGACTGCAGTCTAAGTGGAAGAGGGGTTACGGCACTATAAAAGATTGGAGAACCACTAAACTAAGGAACAGGGATATGTAGAATTGCACAAGTGCTACTGCTAAAGAGTGCAATGTCAATACAGCCTGTTACCTTGATTCGAATTTCTCATAAGCTTAGTTGAATTGGCCAAAAGTGAAAAATTATAATGACATTTTTTGTCTAAAGACTACATATAAAATAGCTACCAAAATGAATGTCGGTAACTGAAGTTTGACTAAAAGTTGACAAAAAATGCAATGACTTTTTGTCAACTAAAACTAGACTAAAACTATGAAAGACAAAATGACAAAAATGTGACTAAGACCAATAAGCATTTTCATCTAAAGATGAAGATTAAGACTAAAACAAAAATGGCTGCCAAAATTAACACTGACGTGTCGTGCTGAACATTTTCCTGTTGTTGTTTTTTTTCGTGGTAAAGTCTTAAATTAGCCTTTTAGAGGACTTAAAAAAGGTCTTAAAAGTCATTAAATTTGCTGTTAAAAAATGTGCAGATACCCTGGTTCACTTAGGTCTATTTTTTATCACAAAAATATCCGATTAATCGTTAAAATAATCAGCCGATTACTCGATTACAAAAAGAATCGTTAGTGACAGCCCTAATTTATTCATTTGAAAACTCAAATTCTACACCAATTTTTTCTAGTATGCATTTTTCAAAAAATACTTTTTAAGTCTTTCTTCTTTAAAATTTCATTGTCACTTCAGTTTCTTAGTAATTATTTGCAAAATTGTGCAATTTCTGTGTGAAAATTGTTTCAGAGTCAATCCTACTCCAATATATTTACAGTATAATTTTACTTTCAATATTTGCTAATTTGAACAGAAATATTCACCAGTACACAGATTTGGCTTCTGAAGAAGGAGGTTTTGTAAATCACCCGAGACTTGCAGCAGTGAGTCATTCAGAAATCCAATCTATAGATTTCAAAGACCCTGAAATAGCGACTGTAGTCAGTTACTGTGGTAACGCTGTGAAAATACCACGGATATTTGCACTTTACCACGGATAATCTGTCACGCTTCGGCATATCTGTGTGGAAAAGAGTGACGAACACGTGTGGAATTGCATTATTCAGTGTGTGTTTGTGTGTTAATTCCCCACAGAAAGAGTTTAAAAGAGCTCAGTAGAAGATAAGAGTGTAGAAATGAAGCTCTACATGCATTCTATATCCTCTCAGGGATTTATTTTATTAATTATAATATCTGCTCATTATTCAGACCTCACACACAGGCTTAATGTACTTGGCATTGAAATGCATGTGATGATAATGCGATTGAAACGAGGCGACACCTTTGATTGTAGTTATTGTGTGTGCAGTAACATTCAGAGAGTAAAAAACACATTTAACCCTCATTGATCAGAGCGACAGGTCAGCGTGTGTGTGTGTGTGTGTGTGTGTGTGTGTGAGATCATACAGAAAGAAAAGAGAAGCACAGAATAATAGCGACGTGAACATTTGAATGCCATTAGATGTGTGTTGTGTGCAGGTGTTCAGAGTAAAGCCATTTATCAGAAACACAATGATCGAACCGCTTTCATCAGCCATTAACATGAGAAAACACACATTTACATGAAACCAGAGAGAGAAACATGAAAGACACAGACAGAAAGGTGAATCTAATGTCAGGTGTGAGGGTTGCCAGATATTAAAGCAGTAATTCACTCATAACTCATCATTTACTCACAGCCATGCTATTTCAAAGTACTTTCTTATATAGTCTCTGAAGCCAGATATCGGATTTTCCCGCATAACTTTCAGCAATAAACAGATGATGAATTACATTACAGTTCGGTACAGTAAAAACAATGAAATATTATTCCAATGTAAATCATCTGTTTTCTATGTGAATATATAGTAAAGTGTAATTTATTCCTGTGATCAAAGCTGAATTTTCAGCATCATTACTCCAGTCTTCAGTGTCACATGATCCTTCAGAAATCAGTATAATATGATGATTTGATGCTCAAGAAACATTTATGATTATTATCAGAATTGAAAACAGTCATATTTCTGTGGAAACTGTGAAACATTTTATTTTTCAGGATTCTTTGATGAATAGAAAATTCAAAAGAACAGCGTTTATATGAAATATAATCTTTTGTAACATAATATTCTCACTTTTGATACATTTAATGCATCTTTATTTGATAAAAGTGTTAATATCTTCATTAAAAAAAAAAAGTAGCTAAGGGACGGTTCGGTATTTATGGAAAGGGCCACCGGAGGAAAAAAGGGGAGGGTCATGTCTTTTTATTCTTTGTTGAGGGGAGGGTCATTCAACTTTTTTTAGTCTAGGGGGAGGGTCACCCAACTTGTGTATTCATGAAAACAGCAAAATTTCAAAGTAGCTTGTTTGTTGAATATTTTTTCTATGTAGCTTTATGTAGCTCTCTCGGTCTCGGTCCCCCATCGCTATCAGATGGGTCTGACCCAACAAAAATCCAGTTTGGCGCTGTCTGACAGTGTGCGCGCACTTCAGTACGCGCTCAGAAAAAGTGCATCATGTACAGAACACCAATGAAATGTTTACCCGGCATAGCTTTAAAGCACAAGCAAATAATGAACTTTTGTGATTGCGAATAAGTGCAGTGTCCTGTGAATGTAACTCTACCGCGGCATTAACATGTGATATGAATGTACGTTGAGTGTATTGGGACTGAGGCGCCAGAACTGCAGCTGATAGAATATGCGCTGTACGATATACCATATTTTAGTTTCCATTCTTATTGGGTTTCCACAACAATGTTAGTGAGTAAATCTACTGAAATTGCCACCATAACAGTGGAGTGTGATGTGTTAGACGTAGAGCTACCACATTTTTAAATTACTATTAGAATTATTTTCAGTTAACATAATAAAATACGCAGACCTACACCAAAAAAAAAAATTGGGCAATTCCAGCGTTATGGACGTGACATTTGCATTCAAAACTTGAAATATAAATGATCAGAAAATGCATTTAATACTGAATCTGTTTATATATCCATATCCCTTAATGAAGGAGTCAAGACATTAGAAAAATATCAGTCTACACATGCGTTTTATATTTAATATGAGCGAAATACACGTGACGTGACACAACAAATCTTTAACTTTTAGGTGGCAAAATATTTTTTAATAATTCTACGAATTAGGCTACACTGCGCAAAACAAAAGTAGGCTAATAACCGGATGAAGAAGGGTCGGCCTCCACAGAACATAAAATATTATTTATTATTTTATTTTTCGTGTTCGCATTTATGAGGAAAAAAACAATGTTACGGACGTGACAGTTCTCCGTTACGCACATGACCGCTCTGAAAGCGACTTCAGAAAGCACAAAGCCTTTCTTTAAAGTAAATTTAGTTTTTTATTAATTGTATCTTAATTTTAATTAATGTTTCATCAACCAATTGCCTGGATTTAATAAGTAAGAAGTAAATATAGTAGAAAATAGATCATCATGACACGGAGTCGCGGGCGCCTGAACTGGACTCTCCTCTCATAAATGAACTGAAACTCAGCGTATAATGTACTTGCCTCACAGACTTGAGAAATATATAGAAAGCTTGATGTCTACTTTTAAACAGAACATTTAAAAACGAAAAACAGACTGCTCTCTGCTTATGTAATCCGTATAAAATCTGCACTTCTCTCTGGCGCGTTACTGTGAAGATCGCGAGTCAGCATCGTCAACTTCATCTTGAAGCCGACACACTGACACAGAAAAACCTTGTTTATTAATAAACAATTAAAATCTCTCCTTGCTATATTTGACATATTCATAATCATTACTTTTGCCGGTTCTTTGTGGCAGCTTTAAGATACTTTATTGGGAGCACCACCCTTGTTACATGAACGCGTCTCCACTGCATCAGCACCGAAAATCTAAAATAAAAAATTATGATACGAACCGAATTGTAGGTTTGGTCTATCGTTACAGCCTTAGTAAGATGAGAAAGCAGGAGTTTAGTCGTTTGTCATGGTTGTAAAAAAGCAATGGCTATCTGAACATCTTTGCCAAGCGCAAAGATGTCATGCCTTTTTCCAGGGGAGGGTCATGCCTTTTTTCACAATAATTTTGGAGGGTCATAGAAAAATTTATTACGGGTTAAGGGAGGGTCAAGTCTTTTTTGACTACAGATCTCAAAACTCCTCCGGTGGCCCCTTAAATAAATAACGAACAGTCCCTAATGGACCCCTGCATCTAAACAGGTTTAATCATCATGTGACATAGAAACTTTGACTCATTAATGCTGTGCAACGATTATTCGTGATTAATCACATCCTAAATTAAAGTTTGTGTTTACATTCTATATGTGTGTGTACTGTGTATAATTTTTTGTATATATAAATACACACACATGCATGTGTCACAGTGTCGTCTGCACCAGTCTGTCTTCGTCTCCACTACACTTCCCAGCATCCTCCTTGTCTCCACACCTGAACTCACTCCCTCAATTACCCTGTTCCTCGTCTTCATCATCCGTGTCACCTGTGCTCACCTCGTTATGTTTGATTTGTATCTGTATTTAGTTTCCTTCTGCCCAGTTAGTTGTGGGTTCTTGTGAATGTTACCTTTGTGTGTGTGTGCGCCTTTGCCCGTTTGCCTGTACCGGTTTGTTTCAGTAAATTCAGCAAATGTTTGAATTGGAGCCTTTGACTCAGTCTTCGACCCGCACCACAACCGTGACAGCATGTATATATTTAAGAAGAATTTGTTATTTATATACAAAATATTTATATTTCTATATAATTTAATTTATGTATAACAGTATATACATGAAAATATTAAATATATACATGCATATGTCTGTACTTATATATACAAAATAATTATACACAGTGCACACACACATATATTATGTAAACACAAACTTTTATTTTGGACGATTAATCGTTGCCCAGCACTATTCATCTATGTGTTTTTGTCTCATGGTTGTGATTTTCAATGTGATTTTCCAATGATTTTGAATTTAAAGCAGAGCTCTATTGCCATTTTCCAAATAGAAAGTTGAAGTGGAAGAAATGTGAAGTGGAATGGAGCGCAGAATAACTATCACCTGTCACTGATGGCAAAACAAGCTGCACATCACGGGTTTACTGCGCGGATGTGGAAGAACTAGCATTAGCTGTTTACAAATGGACCAGCATTTCGATACAGAAGCTGTCATTTCTAGAGAAAACAGGAGGAGAAATTGACGAAATAAAGATTTACACAAATACATATTTAAACATATAGAGGTTGATGGACAGGGTCGTAAACATTCCATCATAATCTATTATTACCTGTCATTTTAATTCTCATATTTTTATATCGGATATATATTAATAGCCTTTGTTTTTGTTAACATTTTCATCTTTGCATTTATTTATTTACAGATGAACATAGATTAATTTTTTCATAGAGGATTTTGTGCCTGAACAGGCAAATATCTACAACACAATATATTCAAAAAATAAAATGTATTGCTTTGTCAATACAAAATGTACTTTTGTCACGCCAATAAAGCCATTTGAATTGAATTGTAGTTGAGAGATACTTTTATGTCTGTAGATCAGTTCTTATATTTTAAGATTCTTTAGTTGATTCCTCCCCATTGTGTGTGTGTGTGTGTGTGTGTGTGTGTGTGTGTAATGACACATCTATGTTGTCATGGGAACTGACATGGAGCAGGACTTTATTGTGATGTGTGGGTGAGAAAATCTCTGGGTCATCTCTGAGATCTCTCTCTCACTCTCTTTTATTTGTGTGTGTGTGCGTGTGTGTGTGTGTGTGTGTGTGTGTGTGTGTGTGTGTGTGTGTGTGTGTGTGTGTGTCTGTGTGTGTGTGTGTGTGTGTGTGTGTGTGTGTGTGTGTGTGTGTGTGTGTGTGTTTTGTATATTAGCTCTGTAATGGTGTAAATTAAAAGGGTTTTAAAAGTCAAAGTCTCTCTCCTAAAGAATGTTCCGGAAATCTGGAAAACTGCAGAGCAGGAGGACAGACATGATGACAAATTGTTAAACACACATCGGTCTGTCTAGTATGAAACTCTATTCGATACTGAAGAAGAAACAATACGTCTTTGGCCTTAAAGGGATAGTTCACCCAAAAATGAAAATTAGCCCATGATTTACTCTCCCTCAAGTCATCCTAGGTGTATATGACTTTCTTCTTTCAGACAAATACAATCAGAGTTATATTAGAAAATGTCCTGGCTCTTCCAAGCTTTATAATGGCAGTGAATGACTGTTTCTGTTTTGAAGTCCATAAAAGTGCATCTATCCATGATAAAAGTGCATCTATCCATCATAAAAGTGCATCTATCCATCATAAAACTGTCCTAATCCATCATAAAAGTGCATCTATCCATCATAAAAGTGCATCTATCCATCATAAATGTGCATCTATCCATCATAAAAGTGCATCTATCCATCAAAAAAGTGCATTTATCATCATAAAAGTGCATCTGTCCATCATAAAAGTGCATCTATCCATTATTAAAGTGCATCTATCATCATAAAAGTGCATCAGTCCATCATAAAAGTGCATCCCTCCATCATAAAAGTGCATCTGTCCATCATAAAAGTGCATCTCTCCATCATAAAAGTGCATCTCTCCATCATAAAAGTGCATCTGTCCATCATAAAAGTGCATCTCTCCATCATAAAAGTGCATCTGTCCATCATAAAAGTGCATCTGTCCATCATAAAAGTGCATCTGTCCATCATAAAAGTGCATCTATCCATCATAAAAGTGCATCTGTCCATCATAAAAGTGCATCTGTCCATCATAAAAGTGCATCTCTCCATCATAAAAGTGCATCTGTCCATCATAAAAGTGCATCTCTCCATCATAAAAGTGCATCTGTCCATCATAAAAGTGCATCTCTCCATCATAAAAGTGCATCTGTCCATCATAAAAGTGCATCTCTCCATCATAAAAGTGCATCTCTCCATCATAAAAGTGCATCTGTCCATCATAAAAGTCCATCATAAAAGTGCATCTGTCCATCATAAAAGTGCATCTCTCCATCATAAAAGTCCATCATAAAAGTGCATCTCTCCATCATAAAGGTGCATCTCTCCATCATAAAAGTGCATCTGTCCATCATAAAAGTGCATCTCTCCATCATAAAAGTGCATCTGTCCATCATAAAAGTGCATCTCTCCATCATAAAAGTGCATCTGTCCATCATAAAAGTGCATCTCTCCATCATAAAAGTGCATCTGTCCATCATAAAAGTGCATCTGTCCATCATAAAAGTCCATCATAAAAGTGCATCTCTCCATCATAAAAGTGCATCTGTCCATCATAAAAGTGCATCTCTCCATCATAAAAGTGCATCTATCCATCATAAAAGTGCATCTGTCCATCATAAAAGTGCATCTCTCCATCATAAAAGTGCATCTATCCATCATAAAAGTGCATCTGTCCATCATAAAAGTCCATCATAAAAGTGCATCTCTCCATCATAAAAGTGCATCTGTCCATCATAAAAGTGCATCTCTCCATCATAAAAGTGCATCTCTCCATCATAAAAGTGCATCTGTCCATCATAAAAGTGCATCTGTCCATCATAAAAGTGCATCTGTCCATCATAAAAGTCCATCATAAAAGTGCATCTGTCCATCATAAAAGTGCATCTCTCCATCATAAAAGTCCATCATAAAAGTGCATCTGTCCATCATAAAAGTGCATCTCTCCATCATAAAAGTGCATCTGTCCATCATAAAAGTGCATCTGTCCATCATAAAGTGCATCTGTCCATCATAAAACTGCATCTATCCATCATAAAAGTGCATCTATCCATCATAAAAGTGCATTTATTATCATCATAAAAGTGCATCTCCATCATAAAAGTGCATTTATCCATCATAAAAGTGCATCTGTCCATCATAAAAGTGCATCTGTCCATCATAAAAGTGCATCTGTCCATCATAAAAGAGCATCTATCCATCATAAAAGTCCATCTGTCCATCATAAAAGTGCATCTATCCATCATAAAAGTCCATCTGTCCATCATAAAAGTGCATCTATCCATCATAAAAGTCCATCTGTCCATCATAAAAATCCATCTGTCCATCATAAAAGTGCATCTATCCATCATAAAAGTGCATCTGTCCATCATAAAAGTGCATCTATCCATCATAAAAGTGCATCTGTCCATCATAAAAGTGCATCTATCCATCATAAAAGTGCATCTATCCATCATAAAAGTGCATCTATTCATCATAAAAGTGCATTTATCCATCATAAAAGTGCATCTGTCCATCATAAAAGAGCATCTATCCATCCTAAAAGTGCATCTATCCATCATAAAAGAGCATCTATCCATCATAAAAGTGCATCTGTCCATCATAAAAGTGCATCTATTCATGATAAAAGTGCATTTATCCATCATAAAAGTGCATCTGGCCATCATAAAAGTGCATCTATTCATGATAAAAGTGCATTTATCCATCATAAAAGTGCATCTATCCATCATAAAAGTGCATTTATCCATCATAAAAGTGCATTTATCCATCATAAAAGTGCATCTATCCATCATAAAAGTGCATTTATCCATCATAAAAGTGCATCTGTCCATCATAAAAGTGCATCTATTCATGATAAAAGTGCATTTATCCATCATAAAAGAGCATCTATCCATCATAAAAGTGCATCTATCCATCCTAAAAGTGCATCTGTCCATCATAAAAGTGCATCTGTCCATCATAAAAGTGCATCTATCCATCATAAAAGTTCATCTATCCATAATAAAAGTGCATCTATTCATGATAAAAGTGCATTTATCCATCATAAAAGTGCATCTGTCCGTCATAAAAGTGCATCTGTCCATCATAAAAGTGCATCTATCCATCATAAAAGAGCATCTATCCATCATAAAAGAGCATCTGTCCATCATAAAAGAGCATCTGTCCATCATAAAAGTGCATCTGTCAAAAGTGCATCTGTCCATCATAAAAGTGCATCTGTCCATCATAAAAGTGCATCTGTCCATCATAAAAGAGCATCTATCCATCCTAAAAATGCATCTGTCTATCATAAAAGTGCATCTGTCCATCATAAAAGAGCATCTGTCCATCATAAAAGTGCTTTTATCCATCATAAAAGAGCATCTGTCCATCATAAAAGTGCATCTATCCATCATAAAAGAGCATCTGTCCATCATAAAAGAGCATCTGTCCATCATAAAAGTGCATCTATCCATCATAAAAGAGCATCTGTCCATCATAAAAGTGCATCTGTCCATCATAAAAGAGCATCTGTCCATCATAAAAGTGCATCTATCCATCATAAAAGTGCATCTGTCCATCATAAAAGAGCATCTATCCATCCTAAAAGTGCATCTAACCATCATTAAAGTGCATCTGTCCATCATAAATGTGCATCTCTCCATCATAAAAGTGCATCTATCCATCATAAAAGAGCATCTATCCATCATAAAAGAGCATCTGTCCATCATAAAAGTGCATCTATCCATCATAAAAGAGCATCTATCCATCATAAAAGAGCATCTGTCCATCATAAAAGTGCATCTATCCATCATAAAAGAGCATCTATCCATCATAAAAGTGCATCTATCCATCATAAAAGAGCATCTGTCCATCATAAAAGTGCATCTGTCAAAAGTGCATCTGTCCATCATAAAAGTGCATCTGTCCATCATAAAAGTGCATCTGTCCATCATAAAAGAGCATCTATCCATCCTAAAAGTGCATCTGTCTATCATAAAAGTGCATCTGTCCATCATAAAAGAGCATCTGTCCATCATAAAAGTGCATCTATCCATCATAAAAGAGCATCTGTCCATCATAAAAGTGCATCTATCCATCATAAAAGAGCATCTGTCCATCATAAAAGTGCATCTGTCCATCATAAAAGAGCATCTGTCCACCATAAAAGTGCATCTATCCATCATAAAAGAGCATCTATCCATCATAAAAGAGCATCTGTCCATCATAAAAGTGCATCTATCCATCATAAAAGAGCATCTGTCCATCATAAAAGTGCATCTATCCATCATAAAAGTGCATCTGTCCATCATAAAAGTGCATCTATCCATCATAAAAGTGCATCTATCCATCATAAAAGAGCATCTATCCATCATAAAAGTGCATCTGTCCATCATAAAAGTGCATCTGTCCATCATAAAAGTGCATCTGTCCATCATAAAAGTGCATCTATCCATCATAAAAGAGCATCTATCCATCATAAAAGTGCATCTGTCCATCATAAAAGTGCATCTGTCCATCATAAAAGTGCATCTATCCATCATAAAAGTGCATCTATCCATCATAAAAGAGCATCTATCCATCATAAAAGTGCATCTGTCCATCATAAAAGTGCATCTATCCATCATAAAAGTGCATCTATCCATCATAAAAGTGCATCTATCCATCATAAAAGTGCATCTGTCCATCATAAAAGTGCATCTGTCCATCATAAAAGAGCATCTATCCATCATAAAAGTCCATCTGTCCATCATAAAAGTGCATCTATCCATCATAAAAGTCCATCTGTCCATCATAAAAGTGCATCTATCCATCATAAAAGTCCATCTGTCCATCATAAAAATCCATCTGTCCATCATAAAAGTGCATCTATCCATCATAAAAGTGCATCTGTCCATCATAAAAGTGCATCTATCCATCATAAAAGTGCATCTATCCATCATAAAAGTGCATCTATCCATCATAAAAGTGCATCTATTCATCATAAAAGTGCATTTATCCATCATAAAAGTGCATCTGTCCATCATAAAAGAGCATCTATCCATCCTAAAAGTGCATCTATCCATCATAAAAGAGCATCTATCCATCATAAAAGTGCATCTGTCCATCATAAAAGTGCATCTATTCATGATAAAAGTGCATTTATCCATCATAAAAGTGCATCTGGCCATCATAAAAGTGCATCTATTCATGATAAAAGTGCATTTATCCATCATAAAAGTGCATCTATCCATCATAAAAGTGCATTTATCCATCATAAAAGTGCATTTATCCATCATAAAAGTGCATCTATCCATCATAAAAGTGCATTTATCCATCATAAAAGTGCATCTGTCCATCATAAAAGTGCATCTATTCATGATAAAAGTGCATTTATCCATCATAAAAGAGCATCTATCCATCATAAAAGTGCATCTATCCATCCTAAAAGTGCATCTGTCCATCATAAAAGTGCATCTGTCCATCATAAAAGTGCATCTATCCATCATAAAAGTTCATCTATCCATAATAAAAGTGCATCTATTCATGATAAAAGTGCATTTATCCATCATAAAAGTGCATCTGTCCATCATAAAAGTGCATCTGTCCATCATAAAAGTGCATCTATCCATCATAAAAGAGCATCTATCCATCATAAAAGAGCATCTGTCCATCATAAAAGAGCATCTGTCCATCATAAAAGTGCATCTGTCAAAAGTGCATCTGTCCATCATAAAAGTGCATCTGTCCATCATAAAAGAGCATCTATCCATCCTAAAAATGCATCTGTCTATCATAAAAGTGCATCTGTCCATCATAAAAGAGCATCTGTCCATCATAAAAGTGCTTTTATCCATCATAAAAGAGCATCTGTCCATCATAAAAGTGCATCTATCCATCATAAAAGAGCATCTGTCCATCATAAAAGAGCATCTGTCCATCATAAAATTGCATCTATCCATCATAAAAGAGCATCTGTCCATCATAAAAGTGCATCTGTCCATCATAAAAGAGCATCTGTCCATCATAAAAGTGCATCTATCCATCATAAAAGTGCATCTGTCCATCATAAAAGAGCATCTATCCATCCTAAAAGTGCATCTAACCATCATTAAAGTGCATCTGTCCATCATAAATGTGCATCTCTCCATCATAAAAGTGCATCTATCCATCATAAAAGAGCATCTATCCATCATAAAAGAGCATCTGTCCATCATAAAAGTGCATCTATCCATCATAAAAGAGCATCTATCCATCATAAAAGAGCATCTGTCCATCATAAAAGTGCATCTATCCATCATAAAAGAGCATCTATCCATCATAAAAGTGCATCTATCCATCATAAAAGAGCATCTGTCCATCATAAAAGTGCATCTGTCAAAAGTGCATCTGTCCATCATAAAAGTGCATCTGTCCATCATAAAAGTGCATCTGTCCATCATAAAAGTGCATCTGTCCATCATAAAAGAGCATCTATCCATCCTAAAAGTGCATCTGTCTATCATAAAAGTGCATCTGTCCATCATAAAAGAGCATCTGTCCATCATAAAAGTGCATCTATCCATCATAAAAGAGCATCTGTCCATCATAAAAGTGCATCTATCCATCATAAAAGAGCATCTGTCCATCATAAAAGTGCATCTGTCCATCATAAAAGAGCATCTGTCCACCATAAAAGTGCATCTATCCATCATAAAAGAGCATCTATCCATCATAAAAGAGCATCTGTCCATCATAAAAGTGCATCTATCCATCATAAAAGAGCATCTGTCCATCATAAAAGTGCATCTATCCATCATAAAAGTGCATCTGTCCATCATAAAAGTGCATCTATCCATCATAAAAGTGCATCTATCCATCATAAAAGAGCATCTATCCATCATAAAAGTGCATCTGTCCATCATAAAAGTGCATCTGTCCATCATAAAAGTGCATCTGTCCATCATAAAAGTGCATCTATCCATCATAAAAGAGCATCTATCCATCATAAAAGTGCATCTGTCCATCATAAAAGTGCATCTGTCCATCATAAAAGTGCATCTGTCCTTCATAAAAGTGCATCTATCCATCATAAAAGTGCATCTATCCATCATAAAAGTGCATCTGTCCATCATAAAAGTGCATCTATCCATCATAAAAGTGCATCTATCCATCATAAAAGTGCATCTATCCATCATAAAAGTGCATCTATCCATCATAAAAGTGCATCTGTCCATCATAAAAGTGCATCTGTCCATCATAAATGTGCATCTATCATCATAAATGTGCATCTATCATCATAAATGGGGGCAGTCATGGCCTAATGGTAACAGAGTTGGACTGGTGACCCAAAGGTTGCTGGTTCGATTCCAGTACCGGCAGGAATATGACTGAGGTGTCCTTGAGCAAGACACCTAACCCCCAATCGCTCCCCGGGCGCCACTCAAGGCTGCCCGCTGCTCCGGGTGTGTGTATCCACGTTTGCAGTGTGTGTGTTCACTACTCACTACTCTGCTCCTAATGTGTGTGCACTTACTTGGATGGGTTAAATGCAGAGGTCAAATTCCAAGTATGGGTTACCATACTTCCCCTCCTTGAACTGCCACCTTAACGTGGTGGAGGGGTTTGAGTACCCGAATGACCCTAGGAGCTATGTTGTCTGGGGCTATATGCCCCTGGTAGGGTCTCCCAAGGCAAACAGGTCCTAGGCGACGGGTCTGACTAAGAGCGGTTCAAAATCCCCTTATGATGGACAAACATCCAAGGACCGTGACGTCGCCCGGTATGGCGCAGCCGGGGCCCCACCCTGGAGCCAGGCCCGGGGTTGGGGCTCGTATGCGAGCGCCTGGTGGCCGGGCCTCTCCCCACGGGGTCCGGCCGGGCTCAGCCCGAAGGAGTGACGTGGGACCGCCTTCCCGTGGGCTCACCACCTGCAGGAAGAGCCGTAAGGGGCCGGTGCAGAGAGGATCGGGTGGCAGTCGAAGGCGGAGACCTCGACGACCCGATCCCTGGACACGGAAACTAGCCTTAGGGACGTGGAACATCACCTCGCTGGCGGGGAAGGAGCCTGAGATGGTGCGTGAGGTTGAGAGGTTCCGACTAGAGATAGTCGGGATCACCTCTACGCATGGCTTGGGCTCTGGAACCACACTCCTTGAGAGAGGATGGACTCTTCACCACTCTGGAGTTGCCCTTGGTGAGAGGCGACGGGCTGGTGTGGGTTTGCTTATAGCCCCCCAGCTCAGCCGCCATGTGTTGGAGTTTACCCCGGTGAACGAGAGGGTCGTTTCCCTGCGCCTACGGGTCGGGGATAGGTCTCTCACTGTCGTGTGTGCCTACGGGCCAAACGGCAGTGCAGAGTACCCGGCCTTCTTGGGGTCTCTGGGAGGAGTGCTGGAAAGTGCTCCGACTGGGGACTCCGTCGTTCTACTGGGGGACTTCAACGCTCACGTGGGCAGCGACAGTGACACCTGGAGGGGCGTGATTGGGAGGAACGGCCCCCCCGACCTGAACCCGAGCGGTGTTCAGTTATTGGACTTCTGTGCTAGTTACAGTTTGTCCATAACGAACACCATGTTCAAGCATAAGGGTGTCCACCAGTGCACGTGGCACCAGGACGCCCTAGGTCGCAGGTCGATGATCGACTTTGTGGTCGTTTCATCTGACCTGCGGCCGTATGTCTTGGACACTCGGGTGAAGAGAGGAGCGGAGCTGTCAACTGATCACCACCTGGTGGTGAGTTGGATCCGATGGCGGGGGAGGAGGCTGGACAGACTCGGCAGACCCAAGCGTACTGTAAGGGTTTGCTGGGAACGTTTGACCGAGTCTCCTGTCAGAGAGATCTTCAACTCCCACCTCCGGCGGAGCCACGACCGGATCCCGAGGGAGGTTGGAGATATTGAGTCTGAGTGGACCATGTTCTCCACCTCCATTGTCGAAGCGGCTGCTCGGAGCTGTGGCCGTAAGGTCTCCGGTGCCTGTCGAGGCGGCAATCCCCGAACCCAGTGGTGGACACCGGAAGTAAAGGATGCCGTCAAGCTGAAGAAGGAGTCCTATCGGGCCTGGTTGGCTTGTGGGACTCCTGAGGCAGCTGACGGGTACCGGCAGGCCAAGCGGACTGCAGCCCGGGTGGTTGTGGAGGCAAAAACTCGGGCCTGGGAGGAGTTCGGTGAGGCCATGGAGAAGGACTATCGGCTGGCCTCGAAGAGATTCTGGCAAACTGTCCGGCGCCTCAGGAGAGGGAAACAATGCCCTACCAACGCTGTTTACAGTGGAGGTGGGCGGCTGTTGACCTCAACTGGGGATGTCGTCGGACGGTGGAAGGAATACTTCGAGGATCTCCTCAATCCCGCCGTCACGTCTTCTATTGAGGAAGCAGAGGCTGAGGGCTCAGAGGTGGACTCGTCCATCACCCTAGCTGAGGTCACCGAGGTAGTCAAGAAACTCCTCGGTGGCAAGGCACCGGGGGTGGATGAGATCCACCCTGAGTACCTCAAGTCTCTGGATGTTGTGGGGCTGTCTTGGCTGACACGCCTCTGCAGCATCGCGTGGCGGTCGGGGACAGTGCCTCTGGGATGGCAGACCGGGGTGGTGGTCCCTCTTTTTAAGAAGGGGGACCGGAGGGTGTGTTCCAACTACAGGGGGATCACACTTCTCAGCCTCCCTGGGAAAGTCTATGCCAGGGTACTGGAGAGGAGAATACGGCCGATAGTGGAACCTCGGATACAGGAGGAACAGTGCGGTTTTCGTCCAGGCCGTGGAACACTGGACCAGCTCTATACTCTCTACAGGGTGCTGGAGGGTTCATGGGAGTTTGCCCAACCAGTCCACATGTGCTTTGTGGATTTGGAGAAGGCATTCGACTGTGTCCCTCGCGGCGGCCTGTGGAGGGTGCTCCGGGAGTATGGGGTCCGGGGTACTTTGCTAAGGGCTGTCCGGTCCCTGTATGACCGAAGCAGGAGCTTGGTTCGCATTGCCGGTAGTAAGTCAGACTTCTTCCCGGTGCATGTTGGACTCCGGCAGGGCTGCCCTTTGTCGCCGGTTCTGTTCATAGTTTTTATGGACAGAATTTCTAGGCGCAGCCAGGGGCCGGAGGGTGTCAGGTTTGGGGACCACGCGATTTTGTCTCTGCTTTTTGCGGATGATGTTGTCGTGTTGGCCCCTTCACACCAGGACCTTCAGCATGCACTGGGACGGTTTGCAGCCGAGTGTGAAGCGGCTGGGATGAAAATCAGCACCTCCAAATCCGAGGCCATGGTCCTCAGTCGGAAAAGGGTGGCTTGCTCACTTCAGGTTGGTGGAGAGATCCTTCCTCAAGTGGAGGAGTTTAAGTATCTTGGGGTTTTGTTCACGAGTGAGGGAAGGATGGAACGGGAGATTGACAGACGGATCGGTGCAGCTTCTGCAGTAATGCGGTCGATGTACCGGTCTGTTGTGGTGAAGAAGGAGCTGAGCCGTAAGACAAAGCTCTCGATTTACCGGTCAATCTACGTTCCTACTCTCACCTATGGTCATGAGCTTTGGGTCATGACCGAAAGGACAAGATCCCGGATACAGGCGGCCGAAATGAGCTTTCTCCGCAGGGTGGCTGGCCGATCCCTTAGAGATAGGGTGAGAAGCTCGGTCACTCGGGAGGAGCTCAGAGTAGAGCCGCTGCTCCTCCACATCGAGAGGGGTCAGCTGAGGTGGCTCGGGCATCTGTTCCGGATGCCTCCTGGACGCCTTCCCGGGGAGGTGTTCCGGGCACGTCCCACTGGGAGGAGACCCCGGGGAAGACCTAGGACACGCTGGAGAGACTATGTCTCCCGGCTGGCCTGGGAACGCCTCGGTGTCCCCCCGGAAGAGCTAGATGAAGTGTCCAGGGAGAGGGAAGTCTGAGCATCTCTGCTCAGACTGCTGCCCCCGCGACCCGGCCCCGGATAAGCGGAAGAAGATGGATGGATGGATGGATGGTTACCATACTTGGCCATCACGTATCACTTTCACTTCCACTTTTTCACTTTCATAAAAGTGCATCTGTCCATCATAAAAGTGCATCTGTCCATCATAAAAGTGCATCTGTCCATCATAAAAGAGCATTTATGATGCATCTATCATCATAAAAGTGCATCTATCATCATAAAAGTGCATCTATCCATCATAAAAGTGCATCTATCCATCATAAAAGTGCATCTGTCCATCATAAAAGAGCATCTGTCCATCATAAAAGTGCATCTATCCATCATAAAAGTGCATCTATCCATCATAAAAGTGCATCTATCCATCATAAAAGTGCATCTATCCTTCATAAAAGTGCATCTGTCCATCATAAAAGAGCATCTATTCATGATAAAAGTGCATTTATCCATCATAAAAGTGCATCTCTCCATCATAAAAGAGCATCTATTCATGATAAAAGTGCATTTATCCATCATAAAAGTGCATCTCTCCATCATAAAAGTGCATCTGTCTATCATAAAAGAGCATCTATTCATCATAAAAGTGCATCTGTCCATCATAAAGTGCATCTATCCATCATAAAAGAGCATCTGTCCATCATAAAAGAGCATCTATCATAAAGTGCTCCACAGGCTCCGGAGGTTAATAAAGGCCATCTGAAGAGAAGCGATGCATTTGTATAAGAAAAATAGCTATATTTAAAACTTTACAGCTTCTGGCCATAGGGACGTGGAAGTGTCTGATGTGTAGTACCGGTGCCGTTATTCTCTGCTCGCACCAGTAGTGATGTCATAGGCTGTCGCAGAACAATGTTATGGTTGTGTTTTCACGTGTGCTTCAGACACCGGTCATGCCGGAGGGAATCAGGGAATTAAGGTTACATTCGTAACACAACACCATTTTAATAATAGCTTAAACTTATTTCAATTAGTTGTCTAGGCAACATTTTTAAGTTTTGTTTCGTTTTAGTTTTTCATCTAGCATTTAGATTTCATTTTTTTATTTCAAATAAAAATATTTTAAATAGTTTTAGTTTAAATTTTGTTAATTTTCATTTATAGTTTTTCGTATATTTATATTCTATTTTATTTATATTTTATATATTTGTATATAAAAGTTTTGTTTTAGTTCATTTTTGCTTAATGTTTTGACATTTTTGAGAGAGAGAGTGAGAGAGAGAGAGAGAGAGAGAGAGAGAGAGACGAAACAAAAGCAACAGCATCTCTTGACGTCCTCGCCAAAGATCTACACACACACACACACACACACAGAGAGAGAGAGAGAGAGAGACAGAGACAGGGTGAAAATTGGTTTTCAGCAGCTGAATAGCTCAGGCTGTAAAGAAGCAGTGCATGATGGGAAACCTGTCAGCTGGAGCTGTACTTTGCTTTCTTCCTAAAGCCCTTTAAAGTGGAACAGATCAAACTTTCCCTCTTTTACTGATCCCTTCTTTAATTCCCTGCAGAGTCCGTGTTGAGAATCAAATACCAGCCCACTGCAACAACACTGTAGCTTTACTGTAAATCAGCTCGTGTTCAACAGAAGATTATCATCGTGTTTTAGTTTGTTCATTCCAGTGAGTCAGTTCGTTCCAGTGTCCTGATTCACTGATTCATACACTGTAAAAAATGATAAGTTATAAGTGAATAACTACTTATACTAATAATATTAAACATGCTGCTTTGTTCAATAAGCTGTGCTGTGTTAGTAGCATACATTACAGTCTATTAATTATACAATATAACTCACTGAAATATAAACAGGTCATTTCCGTTCACTCTAAATCACATACTTTTTAGTGTCAACTTAAGCTAAAACAAAAAAACTAATTTCACTAAAAACATTAAATATATTTTGTCATAGACTAAATAATTTAGGGGATTTACATGATTTATTCAGGTAGATTCTATTAAATAAAGCAAGCCTTTAAAACTACTCAAAAATATAATGTGTAATATTGTTACCATCATTTTTTTAAAAGTAAATTTTTAAAAGTCTGTGTTTACATAATATATGTGTGTACTGTGTATAATTATTTTGTATATATAAATACACACATATGCATGTATATAATTCATATTTTCATGTATATACTGTATATATATTTATACATAATTTATATTATATATATATATTTTATATATAAATAACACATTTTTCTTAAATATATACATGCGAGTGTATTTATATATTCAAAATAATTATACAAAGTGCACACACATATTATGTAAACACAAACTTTTAGTTTGGATGTGATTAATCGCAATTAATTAACTTATTAATTTATTTTCTAAATAAAAAATATATAATTTTATTAACTAACATTAGCAAAGATGAATAAATACTGTACCAAATGTGTTGCTTCTTATTAATGTTAGTTGATGCATTAATAATGGGATCTTATTGTAAAGTGTAACCAATATGCTTTATTTACAAATAAATATTCTTAAGTTTAGTATTGTGAGTCTAATTGAGACTCTCATTGTTTATGTGCATGATAAATATCCCTGTCCTCTGTGTTTTAAAATGTAATTAAGTAAACTGTAATTAAAATATTAGGCTTGTGCATTATGCAGTTCATTAAGGTTTTGAAATAATGCGGACTTGCATTTCAATCCAGTTTTGTGTGTAAATGCTGTTTATTTGTTGCACTGGAAATGGAAGTACAAGTTGAGAACATTGCATTGTGGGATACAGTATCTGTCTTGTACACTGTATTTTATGATGAATGTAGTGGAAAATACGGAAAAAATCATATACATTATGCAAAAATAGCACGAGTAAGTATGTTAGAGCAACTTATGCAGGGTTATTTTAGTGTTACTTTAACTTGGTAACTGATTTTTTGCTTTTGTGCAATTAAATGTTTATTGATTCAAGTGATGAGATGATCATTATTTTGTGTGTGTGTGTGTGTGTGTGTGTGTGTTTCAGAGACGCTGTTAACCAGCAGAAGAGACTCGTGTGTGTCGGACTCTCGTCATCAGAACTACACGAGACACACAGGAGCGCACTGACCACACCACTGCCTCCTGATAAACGAGGTGTGTGTGTGTGTGTGTGTGTGTGTGTGTGTGTGTGTGTGTGTGTGTGTGTGTGTGTGTGTGTGTGTGTGTGTGTGTGTGTGTGTGTGTGTGTGTGTGTGTGTGTGTGTGTGTGTGTGTGTGAACAAATTAATCTGATTACACGCAGCACCGTTAAATCAAAGAAGCGATATGATAATGTAATAAGTTTTAAGTGAGAGATTTTCATTTACACTGCTGAGCTGTTAGCCCACTTTCATCAGATTTTCCTAGTTTTTCATCAAACTCTCTCTTTCTTCCTCTTTTCTAGTTCCCATGGTGACTATCGCTATGTAGTACTATTTTTACCAGTGTAACAATGCAGTCTTCAGACAGCAAACATAAAGAAACTGTGTGTGTGTGTGTGTGTGTGTGAGCAAGTGCCAGTAAATTGACTATTTTAACATTTAACATCCATCGCTGTATCTTTCCCTTTAGATTCATTACTGTAAATGTGTTTTTGTGTTTTACACATGAATCTGAAATGATTGTGTACTTAAATGTAGTTGTATTGAATCTGAAGCGTCTCTCTCTCTCTGTCTCTCTCTCTCTCTAGTTCTCATCATACCGTTAGTGGACCTTGAAGAAGCCACGGTTATCTCTCTGATTTTGGTAATTTTTCTCTCTCTCCCTCCCTCTCTTTCTCTC
>JAPDVR010000009.1:50242455-50254955 GCA_026230005.1 Gila orcuttii | reverse complement strand
AAAAAGTGACCTTAAAAAAGTTACAGAATTTTACGTTTATTGTTATGAAAAATACTATTTTCAATTTTCATATGAAATATATATATTCAAAAGTATGGTTTACTGTAAAACTGCAAGAAAATCAAAGGCATAAATCTAAACACGCTGTGCTCCACATGTGAGCTGATATCTCAGTAAATGAGCATTCAGTGAGAGTGTGTTCGGCTGCAGTACCAAACGCTTCCACTAGAGGAAACTCTCTCGTTCATTTACAGTGCGTCATTACTGACCGCGAGAAACACAAGTGTGAATATTTTTTCTAATCATGTCCATTGTGTGTTCACACTGCAAGTGCCAAAACCTTGATCAAGTTTTGTACCATTATGACAAAGTAAAAAACAAAAACAAATGTAAAATTGACAGAGAACTCAAGCTCTATGGTATTTTGTCTCTTTCATCCTCATGTTTGTTTAGTGGAGTCAAAATCCAAGCTTCCTTGTTCTCCTCAGGTTTTATTTGAGGTGATAAGGGTTCAAAAGCTTTCATCATACTACCATCATCAGAACACACACACACACACACACACACACGCACTTCACAGAGCTTTGATTCTGTTGATTAGAGAAGCAATTTAACATCAGACGCTTTAAAAGCATCTTATGAACAGGAGAGCAAACGAAACACGAATGCAAGGAAAGAGTCTCGAGATAAAGAGAAAGAAACAGCAGAAGTCGATTTGTTGAATAAAAGTTAATTCTGTTTCTAATATGATATATTCTCTTTTACTGTACGATATAATGGTGGTGTGTTCAGATCCTCTGGCTTTAAAACACTCGATATAGATGTGAGGAAACACACACAGTATTCTCACTCTCATGTCGCGTCGCTCTGGATCCGCTCTATTAATTAAACGCTTGACGTGTTTCTGTGAGACGGAAGAACAGAAGCAGAGGAATGAAAGAGAGAGAGACTGTCGTCCTCCATTAGCTGTGTTTGCCCTCGTAATGTATGCAAACGTGCGTGTGTGTGTGTCGGGTCTCGATCAGAAAACACAGTGAACATGACAGAGAGAGAGAGAGAGAGAGAGAGAGAGAATAACACTGAATAGAGGAGAAGTGAACAGGCAGTAAATCTGAAGGCGATGTACAAGCGGTCAGAGTTATGTGTGTTTCTTTTATGAAAATAGATGTGAAGATCAGAAAAAGGGATTGAGATCCCATTTCTGCCAGAACTGATGAAAGGACTGAGATGAGAAAAGGAAATGTCGTTCATCCCTGTGTTTGTGCTCAGAGCTGGTTAAAGTCAATATGAGTTCAAATGAAAGGAAAAACATGATTGTATTCATAACCTTGCTTTGAAATGTAATAAATTGTTCCCCTTGTGCATAATATAATCAATATACATAATGTTAATGTTAATCAATATATTTTTTGATAGATAGATAGATAGATAGATAGATAGATTAGATAGATAGATAGATAGATAGATAGATAGATAGATAGATAGATAGATAGATAGATAGATAGATAGATAGATAGATAGATTAGATAGATAGATAGATAGATAGATAGATAGATAGATTAGATAGATAGATAGATAGATAGATAGATAGATAGATAGATTAGATAGATAGATAGATAGATAGATAGATAGATAGATAGATAGATAGATAGATAGATAGATAGATAGATAGATAGATAGATTAGATAGACAGATAGATAGATAGATACATTAGATAGATAGATAGATAGATAGATAGATAGATTAGATAGATAGATAGATAGATAGATAGATAGATAGATAGATAGATAGATAGATAGATAGATAGATGAAAATAATAGATAGATTGAAATAATGATGGTTGATCTTTTATTGGCACTTTCTGGAGAAACCTTATGAACATTATCTGAAAATCTGTGTGTGTTTGTTTGTACGCGTGCATGTGTGTCCGTCAGCTCACCGTGGCCTGTAAGCGAGTGAGAAACGTGCAGAGATGCTCCAAACGGACACACAGTCATCAATCCCACAATGCACCAGTGGAGCCCAAACCACAGCCGGAGGACTACAGAGAACTCGACCGCAAGATCTTACAGCTGTGTGGTAAACACACACACACACACACACAACAGCACACACACACACACGCGCACAAACACACACACGCACACACACACACGCGCGCGCTCGCACACAGGCACACACACACACACACACACACGCGCACAAACACACACACGCACACACACACACGCGCGCGCTCGCACACAGGCACACACACACACACACACACACGCGCACAAACACACACACGCACACACACACATGCGCGCGCTCGCGCACAGGCACACTCACGCGCGCGCGCACAGGCACACACTCACACACACGCACACGCACGCATACACACACGCACACACACACACACACACGCACACACAACAGCACACAAGCATACACACAGACGCACGCACACACACACGCACACGCACGCATACACACACGCACACACACACACACACACGCACACACAACAGCACACACGCATACACACAGACGCACGCACACACACACACACACACACACACTCCTGTTTTACTTTAGCATTAAAGGTCTGTGAAATAAACTAGTTTGATATTGTATGTGCCATAATGTAAATTTTAGAACTAAATAATATTTTTATTACCCAGATACTGAAATACTGCATATGTGTGTGATTGACAGGTGAGCTGTACGATCTGGACGCCGCTTCTCTTCAGCTTAAAGTCATCAACTATGTAAGTAAACGACACAGACAAAAACACACTTTCAAAAGAGAACAAAACTGCTTTTCAGCTCCGCGTCCTTGAGGAACAACAGAGCTGATGTGTTGTTGTGTAGTTGTTGAGAACTCGACGCCTCCAGCTCCTCGTGAAGGTCACCATGCTTTCACTGATTTACAGTCCCTCTGGACTCTTATTCAATTACAGCAACTCAAAGAAATAAGTTCACAAAACAATTAACCTCAGTCACAACCAGTCACGAGTCAAACACACACACACACACACATGCTTTTCTATTCATTGTCATTAGACTTTGTGCTGAGAGAGAACGGATTGGTTTCCAAAACTAGTGAGCTGTCTACATAGACACCATGTTAAGACATAATAAAAGTATTTACAACAGCCTAGTAACTACCTAGCAACATCTAGTAAACATCTAGTTGAGTTGAGTTGAGTTCATTTGACGTAAAAAGTAGCAA
The DNA here is from genome assembly GCA_026230005.1 of Gila orcuttii. NCBI lineage: Eukaryota > Metazoa > Chordata > Actinopteri > Cypriniformes > Leuciscidae > Gila > Gila orcuttii. The sequence goes on along the minus strand of JAPDVR010000009.1, from coordinate 50,251,741 downwards.
TATAGGAGCAAAACTTCTTTGTCAAGGATAACACAATAAAGTTGAATTAACTTATTTCCATTGTGGTCCTTGATTTTTTTAACTAGACATTTTCATAACAAAACAAAAACAAAACAAGTATTGCCCTAGCAACCACATGGCAACGCACTAAAACAAAAAAAGCTGTGCTCCCTATTACAAAATGTAGCATTATGCTGGTGTCTGTGACATTTATGGGAGAGAAAACACCATTAGCTTGATATAAACACAATAGAAGTCAATGGAAAGATACAAGAACAAATGCAGCCGGATCAGCAGATGGTTTATCGTGTCTGACCCGCGTGTGTTTGGACCGGCGCATTTGATTTATGTGCTCACTTATACAGGTCATTATGTTTATTGCTGCACGCTGTTATGGAAATGAATGTGTGTGTGTGTGTGTGTAAGAGAGATTTGTATTCTACAGGTCAGTGCCTAAAGGATAATTCGCATAGTATAAAAGCTTATCTGTATTTATTCACATTGAAACAAAGAAAACACACACACACGCACACTCACACACTCTCAAACACTCACAGACACACACTCTCTCTCACACACACGCGCACACACACACACACACACAGACACACACACATACATTACGTAAGAACTGACTGGCGCAGTGGGATCTGGCCTGAGAGGAAAAACAAGCCAATGCACATTGGCAAGTGAGATTTGTATGGCAAGCCGTTCCCCATACGGGAATATATAAGCCAGCGTGCAACACACTTACTCAGCGTTTCACTTCGGAGTGAGCAGTCAAACACTCCAGCGCTCTGCAGACTCTTCTGTGTGAGCGGACAGGACAGCAGCATCTCTGGGTGGGGAGTTGGCGTAGTCAGCAGGTGCTGCATGAAAGAGCAAATGTGCACAGCTGAGTACAATGATTTCACCCATGAGCGCTTCAACTAATAAAAGAGCAGTTTCCCTGAAAGGGCAAGTTGCATCTTTTTAAAGATGGCGTTCCACCCGTGTGTTTCCTGGCCCCGTCTGACAGCCACGATCCCTGCCTCGCGTGTGGAGGCCGTAAGCATGCTGAGGCGGCGCTCGTTGATGAATCGGGTTCCCTGTGTGCGAAAATGACCATCACAATGTTGAGATCGAGACTCCAGTACCTTGAAAAGTCCCATCTGTTATTCCCCGTTCTGGTTATTCTGCACTGAAGAGGACCACTTCAGTTAATATGCTGGGTCAAGTCTCCTTCGTTTATATAGTGCTTTCAAAGCAACTTTACAGTGATAATAGGAGATTAAAGTAACAGAGATTGTTTGGGCTTTACAGCAGCTCTAGAATAAAGTTATTGTCCAGCTAAAGTTAGTTTTGATTGATTCACTTCCATTGCAAAGATCATTAGTTATTAACTTAGCGGCCGTTTGTGTCTAGAAGAAAATAGCGTCATTGTCCAGCTTAACCCTCTGGGGACCAAGAACGCGCCCGCGCGTTTTGCTGTTTTTTTTTCACATAGCAGCAACATAGACTTAAAATACTCCGTCATTTATGGTCATATAAATAAAATCAATACATGATTATAAACTATAGAGGGTCTTCTTTTTTTGTGTACACTCACATTAACATCAAAACCTTGTGTTTTTTTTTAAATAAATAAAATAAACAGGGTGCGCTTTCAGCTCACTCTGTCTCCGCAAAAAATCTTTCTGAAACATGTCTGGAAAATGAACGGAAACTCCACTAATACTTATCACACAAACATGAAACATACGTCTAAAGAACGCTTTAAATTTCTACTTTTAAATAAAACAATTCACATTTAAAACAAATATTCTCCTGCAATGTAATCTGTCTGAAACTAAAGAGAAGTACAGTTTCTCCTGTCTCAGCTCATTATCGTTAATTTGTTCACACCCACTCGCAGAGCGCGCTATTCATAAGATAATGTGTTGAGGCCATTTGCAAAATAGATAAACGCCACAAGGCAAATGCAGTAAACACACTATATTTTTTAGTCAGATTAAGATTCGTCTTGCGCGGCTATGAGGAATAATCCTGGGACATTTACCACAGAAGTGCTGGTTTATTTTCACTTCGAGGAGGAGCAACAGATTCAGCTGAGAAGTAAGTGTTTTATGCGTGTGCTTTGTTCTAATCGCGATATAGAATAACGTTAGTGTCTGTAAACGGAAAAATAGCATACCGTTTAAATGTGAATCATGTTTCTGTGTGTGTGTGTGTGTGTGTGTGTGTGTGTGTGTGTGTGTGTGTGTGTGTGTGTGTGTGTGTGAGTGTGTGTGTGTGTGAATGAATGAATGAATGAACACACAGATACGCACTGTTACAGACGAAATAAAAGACAACATTTCGTTGACTAGTCTAAAATAGACATCAAATAAGCTTTTGTTAGGAGTTTCTGCTCATATGTTAAATATATAGTATGTTTTGTCAATAAACTAATCAACTAAGATGTTATAGTGTTTGTTCCAATGCAAGCTATATCAAAATAATGAATCCTCAACTTTGAAATATGTATGATCAAACTAAGACATTTATGGAAAAAGACAATTTTCTTTTCAAGATGTTTCCAACTCTAATTTTGAACTTTGAACTGAAATAAAACCATGTCTATATGGTGAAGGGTGTGTGATAGAAGTGTCCAGACGTATGCACCCTGTATTTTAAAGAAGAACATTTTAATTATTTGCGATACATTATTCATTCACAAAGAATTCAAGGACATTATTCATGTCCCTAAAGGTTGGAGTTTTCCTCGTTTTTTTAATCAAGGCATTAAGATTTTTTATGCCTCCTAAAAAAACACGTCATACACATTCTAAAAGACTTTATTGACTTATCTGAATGAGTAGTCAGGATGATTCTCACATAGTTTTGGAGCAAATATTCTAGACTATGTGATACAATTTTCAAAAGTCTTGTGAAGAAATAATCAATATGTGTTTAGTGGCCTTATTTCAGAAACTTTTATTTTTTGTTTTTTCAATAACCATGCATAAATAATATTTTTCTCAAAAATACAAACATGTACATACATGTTGCTCACATATTATGGTAGCCCCGTTTGTGCTATATAGAGTGAATTTACACCTTTGCCATTAACATGTTTATAAATAACTGAAAAAAGCACAAATGTCAGTGCATGTCAAAACATCCCAAGGGCCCCAAAAACCCCTTGGTCCCAAGAGGGTTAAGTTAGTTCAGTGATGGTTAATTTTTTGTTGTTAAAAAAAAAGTTATTAATTTAGTTCATATATATATATATACAGCCACTCTGGAGAAAACCGGGATGTCATCGTCCAGCTCAGTTCAGTTCTCATATAACGCTGTCAATGCAGGCAGATCAATAATATTGTTGAATATTAAATTTTAAATGTCCAGTCCCGTGGAGGACTGGAGTCGATAGCTTGAGTCTTCTGGGGATGAAGACTCGGCAGTGTTTCCCCCTCTGGGAAGTTGACTGCCATGCTTTCCCGGTCTGTCGTGAGCGTCAGGTTCCAGTGGAACCCTCCACCCTGTCCCGAATGTTCACGGCTGGATAATTGGTATGTCTGAGGGGCATGAGGAGATTACAGAGTTGAGGAAGGCACCTTTTACTGCCAGAAGTCGATTCGCTCCTTCTTCCACTTTCACTACCCTTGGAGCTCAGTGGTGTGCTGTGGTGTTTTAAAATGAGGCTTCTAATTTTTTTCTATATATCAAATGTAAATTTATGTTCTTGTTACACTTAATTTTCCTGGTTAAATAAGCATTACATAAAAAGAGAGACCAAATACAATTCTATATTGTATTTTTACGCTATTTAGTGTTCTATTTATTATATGTTATATACAAGTTGGGACATTTTTTAAATTTGAATAAAATGAAAACTAAAAGACTTTCAAATCACATGAGCCAATATTTTACTCTCAATAGAACATAGATAACATAACAAATGTTTAAACGGAGAAATTTTACAATTTTATGCGCAAAATGAGCTCATTTCAAATTTGATGCCTACTACAGGTCTCAAAAAAGTTGGGACAGGGGCAACAAATGGCTGAAAAAGCAAGACATTTTGAAAAGATTCAGCTGGGAGAACATCTAGCAACTAATTAAGTTAATTTATATCAGGTCTGTAACATGATTAGCTATAAAAGGGATGTCTTAGAGAGGCAGAGGCTCTTTAGAAGTAAAGATGAACAGAGGCTCTCCAGTCTGTGAAAGACTGCGTAAAAAGATTGTGGAATACTTTAAAAACAATGTTCCTCAACGTCAAATTGCAAAGGCTTTGCAAATCTCATCATCTACAGTGCATAACACCATCAAAAGATTCAGAGAAACCCGAGAAATCTCTGTGCGTAAGGGACAAGGCTAAAGACCTTTATTGTATGCCCATGGTCTTCGGGCCCTCAGACGACACTGCATCCCTCATCGCATGATTGTGTCAATGACATTAATAAATGGGCCCAAGAATACTTCCTGAAACCACTGTCGGTAAACACAATCCGCCGTGTCATCTGCAGATGCCAACTAAAGCTCTATTATGCAAAAAGGAAACCATATGTGAACATGGTCCAGAAGCGCCGTCGTGTCCTGTGGGCCAAGGCTCATTTAAAATGGACTATTTCAAAGTGGAAAAGTGTTCTATGGTCAGACGAGTCCAAATTTGTCATTCTTGTTGAAAATCCCGGACACCGTGTCCTCCGGGTAAAAGAGGAGGGAGACCTTCCAGCGTGTTATCAGCGTTCAGTTCAAAAGCCAGCATCTCTGATGGTATGGGGTGCATAAGTGTATACGGTATGGGCAGCAGGAAGTGTTGGAGCAAAGGCTGTCTCCCTCCACCTTGAAAGTGTATGTTGCTACTATTGCTGCACATCACGATGCAGTCGACAGTAAGTTTTTGGGAAACCATGACCTGATCATCAGTTTCTTGAGAGGCGCTCCTCGGCCGTGCCTCATCCCCTCTTGGGATTCTCTGGTGTACTAACAGCCCTACAGAGAGCTCCCTTTAAACCGCTACAGTCAGTTGAGCTTAAGATCCCACCTCTCAAGACAGCGCTCCTGACTGCGCTTACGTCTATCAAGGGACCTGCAAGCCATTGTTTTAGCGTACTAGGCGACTCGTGCATCCTTGGGGTGAGGGCTCACTCCACTCGAGGTGTTGCTTCCTCCTGGACATCTGCAGATCTGCGGGCCTGGCGACACCTAACACATCCGTGAGATGCTACAATCTCCGGATGGATCCGGTTTCTTCCAGTATGTTGGGAACAAACAGGTGCTGTGTGGAAAGGCTGGCTCGGTGTCTCACTTGCAGCGCCATTCCCTCTTCGGGGGGATACGAGTGCCTTATTTGCTGGCGAACCCTAGGTGAAGTTTCCTCCAGCGTCCTTCGGTAGTCAGAGTACTGGGTTAGATGCTCCATATGTTGTGATTCCCTCCTGGTATTCCCATATGTGTATTCTTCCATGGTACGGTTTCCCTGTTGGTAAATCTGGTACATTTTTAATTGTGTTTTTAAATTACATTTTTTATTTTATTAAATTTTATTTTACTGCCTGTTTTTGTTGTGTCATGCACAAATGACATCCGTGACATACACCTGCCATACACACACACACACACACACATGTTTGAGTCGTAACCCCTTTCTGAGTTATTGCTGAACACAATTTAATCTCCAGAATGCAATAATCCCTGAAATGATATGATTACATTACGCCGTTCAATCTGAATTACGGAAAAACATTTTATGAATTGCTGGTTTGAAAAATTAATGTTGGCTGTCGCCTTTCCAGATAAATCACTTCAGAAGGTAAAGAGCCTGAACAGCGTCTGCCTTTCTCTTTCTCTCGTTCATCTTTCAGCTCCGCCTGACATGACGCTGGATTTGTTTGTATTAATGTCTGATTTAATATCTCGCTGTCAGATCATTCTGCAGTTTAGTTTCCTATCTGTCCTCATTTTGTATCCTGTTGTAAATTTATTATACCTAGATCTATCTTTCTATTGTATTTATCATGTCACAAGTGCAATGTTTTGAGGTATAAAAATGAATGCTTACGAATGCATTTTTTCTATGGTTATAGTTAAAGCTAGTTACAAACTGTTAAACTAGAACAATTTTTACAGGGAACATTGAAAATGGTTTAAAATACTTAGGCCTGGAAATGTCATGGAAATTGATCAAATCTGATTGACTGATAAAAAAGTTCTATAAGGTTTCTGTACATTTTTGCCATATATTTCATTAACAAATAAAGATTTTATTATGATTTTACGGTCGCAACAATTAATAGTTGTACTAGTAAAATTGAACACAAATTCACACAAAACTTTTTGTTTGATAAAAATGAACGTGTTTTGTGTCGGTGTGACAGAGGTTGATGTATGAGATGGTGTGTAATCTGATCGACTGTGTTAAAGTGTAAATTGCAGGTTAACCACCACAACCAATTAATGTGTAAATTAAAGTGCTCAATATGTATATATTAAAAAAATTCTGTCTTAAAATGCGTTAAAATAACATTTATTGGGGTTTCTTCAAAGGTAGCATGTTTTGTACAGTAACTGGGCGATGACGTCATAAGAGGGGGCGCGGGCGGTACACTCTGTGTGTGCGGGTTGAGGGAGAATAAAACGATTCGCGGGACTCCCGCAAACTAGAAAAATCTATGAATAAAACATAAAAACTAATACATTTTTAGTAATCTGTTGCAGAAAAGCAACAAGAACAACTAAAACAACATAGAAACGATTTACACGCCAGAGTTTCTATTTCTAACATGTTTGCAGCGTTGAGCGATGTAGCCAATCACAGACATATGTGTTGTTTTCTTGAACGCACTGGCCAATCAGAGGCATTTACGATAGACTCCCCTCACCGCTCAAAACTGACTTTTTGTTCAGAGCTGAATTCTGTATGCTGGCAAATCCTCTAATTATAACAAACAACGTGTATATATTATGAAAGCTTCATTGATAATAACAGAGATGTGTGAGATTGCGATGAACTGATGTCAGCTTTTCAGGAATTATCATGAGAGCGCACTTTGCACGCAGTCATGCCAAACCATGCACGCAGTATCTGCCTGCTTTTATGTTATAACAGTGGTTTGTGTGTTAATGCTTTAATAACAAATAATTTATCAGGAGCATTTATGCTGATGTGTATGGTGGCGACGTAGGCTAACTTGAAAGTATTTGGAGGTACAGAAAAAAAGTATTTTCGCGAGCGGGACAAAACATAAATGTTGCGGGCGGGAGAAAGTAGTTGAGAACGTCAATTATAACGTCCCACGTATTAAAAAATGGTCGGGTTTAAATCGGGCTCGGGCTCATAATTACAGTTAATGTGTCGGGCCCGGCCGGGCTCGGGTAACTTAGGGTCGGGCTTGATTTTTTGGGCCCGATCTGAGCTCTACCTCGGGTAAGTTATGCTAACACTTACAGGCACGAATCAGCAGTTTGTCCTTGGGGAACTTGTGGAGCCTCTCCCCCGTTTTTGATGTATTCGTACCACTAGCGTAGCCAGAAAAGCGTCACTGGGTGTGCATAAGAAAAATTGGGTGTGCCACATTTATTGTCAAATTAATGTGCAAAACAACCTTGACCCGGCGTATCACTACCTTTACAGAATAGACTGGGCTGATGTGTAAAACTGGCTTGCCACATAAACATAATACTAGGCCTACAGTATATAAAATATAACTCAGGGCTCAACATTAAGGCTTTACATGTGCTTGTCCTTCGAACAAGTAAATCGGCCATTCTCTTGTCCAAGTAAAAATCCAGAAATCGGTTTAAATATATGCTTCATCTTTCATTTTAAATTCTTAGATTTGATCAATAAATTCAATTGAAATAATAAGACACTATGCTGTTACCAATAAAATTAATTAATTTACACTGAAAAATTATACCTGCATTAAATAATGTTATGAGATTGTTTTAAATATTTTTTGATAGATAGAAGATACAAATATGACATATTGATAAGAATTATAGCCTTTTAAACACGAAACTAAACCACCAGTAGGGGGTGGCAGGTGACCGTCTTAATGAGTGAGTTATTGAGTCATTTATTCAAATGATTCGTTCAAACGGCTGAATCGTTGAGGAATGAGGCAGTTGTTTAATGGGTCATTGAATCTTTGACTCAATCGATTCATTCAAAGCGCTGAATCATTCATTAATGCAGTTATGTGTTCAGGTGAGCTGCGCTGTGGTTCTTGGGATGTTTGTTTGGAACTATTTTCGCTGCTCAAATAGAACAAAAACAGTCAATATTGTGTCTAAAATTTAAGTGACTTGATGTTAATGACTTGTTTATTGAACTGTCATATGAAATCAGTGTCATGTTTTCAGTCGTGATAGTATTCAGCACTCGCGGTCACTGTGATGTTACTTAACTGTATCATATCATATGTTATAAATATAAAAACTCCACATAATTTTTTTAACCGCTCTATGTTCATTAAGTTTCTTTGTGTGATCTGCGCTCATTTGTTTCCATTTCTCCTCATGAGGCTGCGCGAGCCTCAACAGCACAACCGTATTACCAGTCAGCGGCTGTTTGCGGATTGGTTGGCAGTCCGAATGTCGGCAGATATTTTGTTAACGATAATAATTAAAAAAATAAAATACATTTTAAATGCACCAATATTTTAAGTAAACAACAATAGTCCAAGTTTAGGAAACGTTTTTATTAAAACTTTAAAAAATAATTCTGCATCTATTTTAGGTGTGCCAGCTGCCACTGTGGGTGGCACCGGCACACCCTGGCACACCCGTGGCTACGCCAGTGATTCGTACATCCCGCACAAACACAATAGTTAACCATTTTTGCTAGCTAGGTCTCCAATATAACGTAACTAGAGTTGTGACGTTCGCGAACGAACCGATTCTTTTGAACGGCTCATAAACATGAACGATGGGAGCCAAGTCGCGGCTTGAGGGGAGCCGTTCTTTCTGTCGTTCTTGTTTTCCCATGCGTGTTTCACACAGAAGCACACAAATTAGCTCCTCAGTTATACGAGAAGGGGCGCACCCAGCGCAGGGGTGCTACTGCCTAACAGCATGATGATAGTTGTGCACGCGCGCGCATCCTTTACGTGAGTACTCCAGTGGAAAAAAAAAACTACGTGCCTCTGTCATTGGGTAGGAGCGGAGCCAATGACTTGTGCACGCTGCCGTCACATGGTTACTCCAGTTAAAAATTTTTTTTTTTAAAAAAACAGCTGTTTTGCACAGAAATTCATTGCCGGCTTTGTTTTTGATGTTTATTTGTGAGTAGGTATTGTATGAATAACATAAGTCA
>JAPDVR010000009.1:50229955-50237455 GCA_026230005.1 Gila orcuttii | reverse complement strand
CATCTCTCCATCTGTTTCTCTCATTCGTTCAGTCGTTCTTTTCATATTTCAGTTCTAGAGGACATTTAAACGATGTGGTTTTTGTGTGTGTGTGTGAGAGTGTGCGAGAGTGTGAGTGTGTGTGAGTGTGTGTGAGTTTGTGTGTGTTTGTTTGTGTGTGTGTGTGTGTGTGTGTGTGTGTGTGTGTGTGTGTGTGTGTGAGTGTGTGTGTGTGTGTGTGTGTGTGTGTGTGTGTATGTGTGTGTGTGTGTGTGTGTGTGTGTGTGTGTGTGTGTGCGTCTGGACAGAAGTGTGTGTAAAATAAAACGGCTCATATAATACTTAGTTTGACCTCTTGACCTCTGATTTAATCATAATTTGTGTGTGTTTTTGATGCAGTACTGTTGTGTGTGTTCCCGGTGTGTTTTCAGGTACACGGAGACCGACGAGCACGTGATTCAACACTGTTTCTGTTACACGTCGACGGTTCTCACGAGCACACTGGCCTTCCAGAAGGAGCAGAAGCTCAAGTTTGAGTGTCAGGTGAGAAGACGTTTCTGCTACTGTACCTTTAAGACTTCTGTATGCAAATGCTTTAGTGCTCATCACTGCAGCTGAAGCAGGTGTGTATACACACACACCTACTCACACACACTCACACACATGGAGACGAGTTTGTTGAGGATCAGTGCCGATGGTTGTAGCGACGATGGAGAGAGTCACACACACACACACACACACTCGCACTCACACTCACATTTACACACCCTCACACACACACACACACACACACACACATTTGTCGTTGTGTCATTCTTGATGTGTGACTCTTGTCTTTCTTCAGGCTCTTCTTCAAGTGGCGAAGAATCTCTTCACACACCTCGGTGAGTCAAACCCGCATGAATAAATCTGAACGTTTAACATTTACTCTCATAATTCATATTCTTAGTCTGTCATTGAATTAATCATCTGTGACGTTATTATGTTTTTTTATAACTTGTTTGTCTTCATTATCTGTCATCAAAAAACACCTCAAAATATCAACTGCTTGATTTTGTTGCAAACTGTATCTATATTATCTCCAGCTCTTTATATAAAGTTGTATATATGAGTGTATATATATAAATATATGAAGGTCATTTGGCTGATGTCATGGAGGCCGTGTGGGATGATGGGTAATGTTCATCTGTAGTTTGACACAGGCTGATGTTGCATCTTTCATCAATAGTTACGCAGTCATTTAATGCTGGTTAATGTAATAAAAGGTTACAGTAATAAAATCAAACTCATAAATAGATTTACATTACAGACGGTGTTCATGTGGAGATTAAACTGTGTGGATGTGTGATGATCTGTGTTTAAACACTTCATGAGGAATGATGCCGTTTATCTGACTGTGTCTCTCTCTCGTTCAGATGACGTGTCTGTATTACTGCAGGAGATCATCGTCGAGGCCAGAAACCTGAGCAACGCTGAGATGTGAGACACACACACACTCTCTTACACACACTCTCTTACACACACGCTTAATTACGCCTCTGATCGTTTTGGGTTTCGTCCAAACCAATTCCAGCCTCGCAACTGTTCGCGTGACAAGAACAGCAGCCTCATAAATATCAATTACCTCCAGTCAAATATTGTAACATTTAATCAAACAGATTACACACACACACACACGTCTAACGCAGACAGAGATGAAACAGATCTATTTATTCAGGTTTTACAGTGCTATTTTAGTGATTTCTCTCTTTATCTCCCAGTTGTTCTGTGTTCCTGCTGGATCGAGTCAGTCATGAACTGGTGGCCAAAGTGTTTGATGGAGGAGTCGTGAGCGATGACGAGGTGTGTGTGTGTGTGTGTGTGTGTTTGTAGAGTTAGTGTAAGGGGACAGAATATACAGTTTGTACAGTATAAAAACCATTACGTCTATGGACAGTCCCCACAAAGATAGCGAACCAGACTGTGTGTGTGTGTGTTATTATAGAGCTGAGTAAGTGTCTCTCTCTGTAATAAACAGAAGGAGTTTCGTATCCCGGCGGATCAGGGGATCGCGGGTCATGTCGCCACCACTGGGAAGATCCTCAACATTAAGGATGCGTATTCCCACCCGCTGTTTTACCGCGGTGTGGACGACAGCACGGGCTTCAGGACCAGGAACATACTCTGCTTCCCCATCAAGGACGAGAACGAAGGTCAGACACCGCAACCCTGGAGCCAGTTCTTTCAAGTCACAATATTTCACAATATTATCACAAAAATGAATTAAAAAAATTGCAAAATTTGTGTCATTTTTGCCCTGGCCTGGTCAAGCTTAGAAACCTAAAACTTTATTAATTATAACTTGATAATGTACACAAAATGAACCGGATGTAATTAAAGAGCTAAATTTAATTTACATGAGGACTTCAACTTTAAATTAATTTTTATATTTGATAATATTATATATATTTATATCTATTGGATAAACTCATTTGATCAAAGAGGGTCAACGACTACAGTAACATCCCAGAATCCATCAGTTTTATTGATAACACGTACTATTTGTGCTGTTGATTTCCCTCCAAAATGAGGTCACTTCCTGTAGAGTGATGTCATTGTTAGGTAAATGGATTTTACATTGATATGAAGGAAATTAGAACCAATTATATCAATAAACCCTAAAAATTCCCTGCTTGTGAATTTCAAAAATATTTACAAAGAAACGACAAGTTATACATTGAATTAGGCATGACATTTTGAAGTTGTAAGACTGATATATTATTATCTTGTAATATATTTTATCTAAATATAGATATAGATATATTATTTTCTTGTAAAACAAACTCCAATAATCTTTGTTTAGAAAACTGTTTTTTTTAGAGTATACTAGTGAAAGCTGCTGTAGATTTACATTGTTAAAGCAGTGAAGGTTCAGTCCTGACACACGTTACAAACACAATTACCACGAACAAACACGTTAAAATGAACCGCTAAAGGCAGACGCTTCAGAGAGAATGAACTCGAAGCGTTAAATACATTAAATGCGTGTGTACTCGAGGGCATTATCTTTCTCTGTGTGTGTGTGTGTGTGTGTGTGTGTGTGTGTGGGATGTTTTGTGCTGTAGTCGTTCTGCTCGCTTGTAGAGATGTTAAGGGCAATCAGAGACTTTTTAGTCAAAGCGATGTTGACGTGCATCAACCATATGATCTCAGAGACGACGAGAACATCGAACTCTGCTTGTCCTGACCTCTGTGTCTGTGTGTGTGTGTGTGTGTGTGTGTGTGTGTGTGTGTGTGTGTGTGTCTGCCTGACTGACTCTTTGGTTTCTCATCAGAGGTGATTGGAGTGGCAGAGCTGGTGAATAAAACTAACGGTCCGTGGTTCAATCGTTTTGATGAGGATCTGGCGACGGCCTTCTCCATTTACTGTGGCATCAGTATCGCTCATGTACGAGTTTCTACATCACTGAAAAACACAACTCAATAGCTTAGAAATGTATCTTAGAAATGCATTTATTTTTGTTATGTGTATATATATATATATATATATAAATGTATATAAATGTATAATATGTTGTACTACTAATTCATACAGTTTATATGATTTTCTACTATTAATTTATTATTATTTACATTTTGTTACATTTTTATTTATTATTAAAAAAAAATATTTATATTTATTTATTTTTGTACTACATACACAATATATATATATATATATACTATGCATCCTGATAAAGTTCCCTTCCATATTGCAAATTTAACATAGGGGTGTGCTGACTTACGCAACCTGTATTTTAAGGAAAAACATTTATTTAATTACGATACATATTATTCATTCACAAAGAAAATTGGTGTCCTTAAAGTTTGTTTTTTTCCTCTTTTTTGATTAAAGCATTAAGATCAATTTCCAAAAGATGATTTTTTTTATTCCTCTTTTTATTCAACTTTAGCATGGGTGTGTTCACTTAATACGCTAAGCACTGTGTATGTATATATATAATACTATTTTGTGCTGATAATCTATACAATTTGTTAGTTTTTGCTACTAATAATCTATAAAATTTATATAATATTTTATACTACTAATTCTTACAATTTATATGATTTTGTACTATTAATGTATTAATATTTATTATTACTTTTTATGTATTATTTATTTGTTTTATTTATTATTGTGCTATACAAATACATTATACATTATACGCTATATTATATACATTATATAATTATGCATTTGTGTTTATATATGTGTAATATCTTTATTTATTTATATCTCTGTGTGTGTGTGTGTGTGTGTGTGTGTGTGTGTCAGTCTCTCCTGTATAAGAAGGTCCACGAGGCTCAGTTCCGCAGTCATCTGGCCAATGAAATGATGATGTACCATATGAAGGTGTCGGAGGAAGAGGTCACTAAACTTCTGTACACCGGCGTTGAGCCGGTCCAGATAATCCACCCCAACTTTGCAGAGTTCACTTACACGCCGCGATCTCTGTCGGACGACAGCACGCCTATGGTACCGACACACACACAACCGACGAGATTCACATGGACCGACTGAAGAGAAACACTGATGATGTCTGTCTGTTTGTCTCTCGCAGGGCGTTCTGAGCATGTTTGAAGACATGGGCTTCATAAACACCTATAAGATCGACCTGCACACGTTAGCCAGGTACAGACACACACCTGTCCTTTCTGTCTGATTGCCCCTTTAATAGGTCAATAACAAAGATTGTGAAAAGAAAAATATTTCAGAAATCGTCTCAGGTTATGACCGTAACCATGTCATGTCATACCATGACAGAACTTTAAGGCTCAATATAATTTAAATGGATGAGTTATAAAAAAATTCACCCCCCTCACAGTCGTCATGAAGAGCAAAATTAGCTATATAGACCAAAACCACTTTTTGCACCAGACTGGAAACATATTTATTCTGCAGTAAAGTTGGCCATTTTAACATGAGGGTCTATGGGATTGAGTCTCTTCTGCAGCCGGTCTCTAGTGGCCAGTCGATGAACTGCATTTTAAGTCATTTCCGTGTTGGATTCAAGAGAGAGATGGGAAGGTTGCCGCTTGGTTTGTACCCACACCGCCATACTGACAAGGGCCTGTCTTGTGTGGAATCGTAAAGAGCAGCGCTAAGACAACAGCTGATGTAGAGCCTGAATCCAGGTTATAAATCCTCACAAATGTGTGTGGAGAGGACCAGCCTGAGAATCAACTCTATACAAGCAGGAGAAAGACGTTCCTGCACCGTCGTTGAATCCCACACCATGCCTAAAGAAGTGTTTCTCTCACACTCTTCTTGGCATTCAATGTTAACACAAACTCTCTCATATGGGCGAGAACGACATCTCGATGCCAAACTGTTCCAACGGAGCTAAGATCGACCAGTCGTCTATGTAGCTCATCACGCGAATGCCCTTGAGTCAGAACAGAGCCAGTGCTTCATCCACACATTTGGAGAAAGTGTGGAGGACAAGGCTAAGCCAAAAGGAAGAAGCCAGTGTCGGTATACTTCGCCCCCGGAAGCAAACCTCAGGAACTTCCTGTTTTAAAAAAATAATTCTGTATTATGCTGCCAGACAAGTAATTTGGTGATGTGACTTTGTAAAGAAAGACCACGCGCCTGTGCACATATATATTAAAATGCGCATAGCTATAGACTAAATACGTAAAATGCATGTGCACGCCGTCACCATTTTCACAGATTCACGGTTTTGAAGTTTACTCGTAGATGATAACATTCTCAAAACTTGCACCTTGGAACCTGTTTCACAGTTTGTGTTCTCGAGCCACCAGGAAAGGTTGTTGTGTAAATGAACGTCCAGAACGCGTTCAAAGTTTTCTGTTTACAGTTAAAAATTAAAAATTCGGCCTCTAGTTCATAAACGCCAGAGGAGAACTGGCCCCCGACTGAGCCTGGGTTCTCCCAAGGTTTTTTTTCTCCATTGGGTCATCTGATGGGGTGTTAGGACACCATTAGGTCACTGGATGGAGTTTTTCGGTTCCTTGCCACTGTTGCCTTTGGCTTGCTCAGTTGGGGATATTCAAATTAATTAACCAATCATACCATTGATCAGCTCTACCAAACTTGGATGTCTTTTTTCCAGTAATAAACAAACATTGTTAAGTTGTTTTGATTGATACTGTGAAGCAGCTTTGATACAATCTGTATTGTGAAAAGCGCTATATAAATATATTTGACTTGACTTGACTTGACTTAAAACGGTGTCGTGTTAGCGGCTCCCAAATTTAATAACTAATGATCTTTGCAATGGAAGTAAATCAATCAAAACTAACTTTAGCTGGACAATAACTTTATTCTAGAGCTGCTGTAAAGCCTAAACAGTCTCTGTTACTGTAATCTCCTATAATCACTGTAAAGCTGATTTGAAACAATCTATATTGTTAAAAGCGCTGTATAAATGAAGGTAACTTGACTTGCTGTGGAAGGATAGATAAATGGAAGTATACGTCCTTGAGATCTATCGTGACAAACCAATCCTCAGATCTGATTTGTGACATGATTTGCTTCAAAGTCAGCATTTTTGAACTTGAGCTTCTTTACCGAACGATTTAGTTGGCGCAGATCTAAAATTTGACAAAATTTTAGTTCCTTCTTCCAGAACAATAAAATACTGGCTGTAAAACTTGAACGGAGGAACATGTTCTATAGCCTCCATCCCCAACTGAGCTTTTACCTCCTGTTTCATAATCAGAGCCTGAACCGGGGTGGGCGAGACCCAACTGAATTAGGTAACCTTTTCAATGGAGTGCAAGACCCATTGAGATATATTTGGCAGAAGCTTCCACTCTGCCAAAAAATATACAAAGGGAACCAGTCTCTCGAGCCAATTTGGTGCCCTGAAGTGGTGATCCGGTGGAGAATGACCAAACTGGAACGCCTCTGCTTGCTTTTTGCCTCCTGAAACCTCTCGACCACTGAGGTGACGGCGTTGCTGAAGAGGCCAAGAGAGGAAAGTGGGGAGAAAACTCTTGTCTTTCTCTTTTTTTTCCTGGCAAGTTTAGCCATAGATGTCTCTCTGTAGCCACCAGGGCTTCCATAGACCGGCCGATTGACTTACTCATCTCCTTGGTGGCCCGGTGAAATACAGTCAAACCACAATTTATTCAGACACCTTCAACATTTCATCACAGTTTATTCGCTATAGTTTAGAAAATGGTAATAAAATATGACAAGAACTCAGAGTTATCAAATCAGTTGATATTTCACTGGTTTTATCCATCTTCTGTTAAACTATCTCAGAAATGAATTTTATGTTGAATATCTGTCAGCTGTTAAATTAACTACACAATTAAATAATACCAATTTAGGTCAACCAATTACCAAGCAATGCTTCATGTTGTTCAGTCTGTGGTGTAAAAAGGTTGCATTAGCAATTAAAGAAAAAAACTATTTTGGTCCCAAATTATTATACATTTTACTGGTAGTCCACTGTATGAAGAATTTTTGGGTATAATATGTCACAGTTTACTTTATTTTGCTATCCTCACTTACGTAAATGAACTATAGTG